>JAAAWM010011911.1:0-122862 GCA_036873465.1 Thinopyrum obtusiflorum | reverse complement strand
TCCCTTCCGGGGTACGGCTCATCAAGATAGGCAAACGGACGTGAGGTAAATTGTAGTAGATTGATAGATCGAACGCCAAATAAAATAAATAAATAAATAAATATAAAATGCAGCAAGGTATTTTTGTATTTTTTTGGTTTAATAGATCTGAATAAAAATGCAAAGGAAAAGTAGATCGCAAGGAAAATATATGAGGAAGAAGACCCGGGGGCCGTAGGTTTCACTAGTGGCTTCTCTCGAGAAAAATAGCAAATAGTGGGTAAACAAATTACTGCTGGGCAATTTATAGAACTTCAAATAATTATGATGATATCCAGGCAATGATCATTACATAGGCATCACGTCCAAGATTAGTAGACCGACTCCAGCCTGCATCTACTACTATTACTCCACACATCGACCGCTATCCAGCATGCATCTAGTGTATTAAGTTCATGGAAAAAAATGGAGTAATGCAATAAGAACGATGACATGATGTAGACAAGATCTATTTATCTATATGGCGGTAGATATAGATCTCGTCTTTTTATCCTTAGTAGCAACGATACATACGTGTCGGTTCCCTTTCTGTCACTCGGATCAAGTTGGCCAAACAAAACCCAAATATCGGAGAAGAAATACGAGGCTATAAGAGATCATGCATATAAGAGATCAAAGAAACTCAAATAACTTTCATGGATATAAAAAGATATAACTGATCATAAACTCGAAGTTCATCAGATCCCAACAAACACACCGCAAAAGAGTTACATCATATGGATCTCCAAGAGACCATTGTATTGAGAATTCAGTGAGAGACAGAAAGCCATCTAGCTACTAACTACGGACCCAAAGGTCTACAAGGAACTACTCACGCATCATCAGAGAGGCACCAATGGAAGTGGTGAACCCCTCCGTTATGGTGTCTAGATTGGATCTAGTGGTTCTGGACTCCGCGGCGGCTGGACGAATATTTCGTCGACGCTTTTAGGGTTTCTGGAATATTGGGGTATTTATAGAGCAAAGAGTGTCCCCTCCTCGGGATAGCCCCCAGGTGCAACCAGGGCCCATCTTCCTTCTTCTGGCCCATAAAAAATCTCCAAAAAGTTTCGGGGCATTTGGACTCCGTTTGATATTGATTTCCTGCGGTGTAAAAAACATGGAAAAAATAGCAACTGGCACCGGGCACTATGTCAATAGGTTAGTACCAAAAAATGATATAAAATGACTAAAAAATGATTATAAAACATCCAAGATTGATAATAAAATAGCATGGAACTATAAAAAATTATAGATACATTGGAGACGTATCAGCATCCCCAAGCTTAACTCCTGCTCGTCCTCGAGTAGGAAAGTGATAAAAACAGAATTTTTGATGTCGAGTGCTGTTCATCAAGTCATATCATATTATTTTCTTTATAGCATGGACATTTGGACTTTTATGTGATTCAAAGCAATAGTCTAGTTTTGACATAATAATTTAGATACTCAAGCATATCAACAAGCAACCATGTCTTTCAAAATATTAATGCTAAAACAAGTTATCCCTAGCCCATCATGCTCAAACATTGATCCATCCATGAAATACACTCGAATATTAGCTACACCCAATACTTAAGTATGATCATATTGCCTCTTAGTTGGTGCTTTTGTAAGAGAAGATGGAGACTCAAAATAAAAATTGCATAAAGTAAAAGAAAGGCCCTTCGCAGAGGGAAGTAGGGATTTGTAGAGGTGCCAGAGCTCAAAGCGAAAAAATTAGAGATAAAAACATTTTGGGAGGTGTATCCATCCCACCAACGAAAATGACGTAGAGCTACGAACACTTTCCATGCTAGATATGCCATAGGCGGTTCCCAAACAGAAAATAAAGTTTATTCGTTTTTCCACCATACTTTCACTTTCCATGGCTAACCGTATCCATGGGTGCCTTCCATGCCAACACTTTCCAAGGAATTTATTATTTGACAACATAAAATAAATTCATTTTTGCATTTCAGGACTGGGAATCCCTAAAACCTTTGCCTTACTCTCGTGCAATGATGAGTGAATAAACACTCATCATGAGAATAACATATCCAGCATGGAAAATATTAGCCATCCGTTACTGTTCCGCGAGCAAAAGAAACACACAAAAGAGAAGTTTATTTTGACAATTAGAGATGGCACATACAAATTTGCTTAGAACGGCAAAAGAATACCGCATATAGGTAGATATAGTGGACTCATGTGGCAAACCTGGTTTAAAGGATTTTGGATGCACAAGTAGAGATCATACTTGGTGCAAAATGAAGGCTAACAAAAAGATTGAGAAGCGACCAACCAAGAAACGAATAATCTCGTGAAGCAAGCATTAAGCATAAGTAACACCGAATAATTCATCACAAGTAGGATATAATTTTCATTGCATGATTATTGACTTTCGTGCATGCATAGAGAATCACAAACCTTAACACCAATATTCTTACTAGAGCACAATTACTCATCAACATAACTCACATATCACATCATCATATCTCAAAACTATTACTAAGAATCAAGTTTATTTTGTCCAATGATCTTCATGACATTTTCCTTATTTATCCTTCTTGGATATCTATCACTTTGGGACTAATTTTCATGTGTTGCTTTTCATAAGCTCAAACAAATATAAGTGATAATTATGAGTATAACAAATTTTCTTTCTCTCAAAATAATTTAAGTGAAGCAAGAGAGAATTTCTTTAAACTTTTACTGACTCTCAAATAAATCTAAGTGAAGCAAGAGAGCATTTCTTCAAAAATAACAAGCACACCGTGCTCAAAAAGATATAAGTGAAGCACTAGAGCAAGTCCTAGCTCATAAAAGATTTAAGTGAAGCACAGAGAGCAATTCTAACAAGTCATGACATAATTTTGGCTCTCTCAAATAGGTGTGTCCAGCAAGGATTGATGTATTAAAACACAAAATAAAACAAGCAAAGACACATATCATACAAGACGCTCCAAGCAAAACACATATCATTTGACGAATAAAAATATAGTCTCGAGTAAAATACTGATAGTTGTTGGAAGAAAGCGGGGATGCCACTCGGGGGCATCCCCAAGCTTAGTTGGTTGCTCATTCTTGGATAATAGCTTGGGATTCCGGGGCATCCCCAAGCTTAGGCTCTTACATCCTTCCTTCATCCATCGTAAGATAACCCAAAACTTGAAAACTTCAATCACACAAAACTCAACAAGACTTTCATGAGACCCGTTAGTATAAGAAAGCAAACCACTACTATAAGTGCTGTATCAAACCAATTCATATTTTGTTTTTGTATTATATCTACTGTATTCCAACTTTTTTATGGCAAAAACTCATCAAAGAAAACCATAGAGCCATCAAAATAAGCACACAACACAAAGAAAACAGAATCTGTCAAAACAGAACAGTCTGTAGTAATCTGATTGTGGCGAATACTTCTGTAACTCCAAAAATTATGAAACAATAGGAAGACCTGTGTAATTTGTATATTAATCTTCTGCAAAAAGAATTGGCATTTTATCACGTTCTGGTGATTTTTAAGAATTGTTTTTGTGAGCACAAAGTTTCTGTCTTTTTCAGCAAGATCAAACAACTATCACCCAAGAAGATCCTATAGGCTTTACTTGGCACAAACACTAATTAAAACATAAAAAGCACAATCATACCAGTAGAATAATTGTGTAAACACACAAGAACAGAAAGCAAAAATCAAAAATAAATTTTATTCATTGGGTTGCCTCCCAACAAGCGCTATAGTTTTACGCCCTTAGCTAGGCGTAAGGCAAGGATCTAGGTATTGTCATCTTTGGTTCGAGATCCATAAGATGCCCTCTTGATTGATTCATAAGGTGGCCTGACTTTTGTTCTAGGAATCGCCTATGGCATATCTAGCATGGAAAGTGTTCGTAGCTCTACGTCGTTTTCGTTGGTGGGATGGATACACCTCCCAAAATGTTTTTATCTCTAATTTTTTTGCTTTGAGCTCTGGCACCTCTACAAATCCCTACTTCCCTCTGCGAAGGGCCTTTCTTTTAATTTATGCAATTTTTATTTTGAGTCTCCATCTTCTTTTACAAAAGCATCAACTAAGAGGCAATATGATCGTACTTAAGTATTGGGTGTAGCTAATATTCGAGTGTGTTTCATGGATGGATCAATGTTTGAGCATGATGGGCTAGGGATAACTTGTTTTAGCATTGATATTTTGAAAGACATGGTTGCTTGTTGATATGCTTGAGTATCTAAATTATTATGTCAAAACTAGACTATTGCTTTGAATCACATAAAAGTCCAAATGCCCATGCTATAAAGAAAAGAATATGATATGACTTGATGAACAGCACTCCACATCAAAAATTCTGTTTTTATCACTTACCTACTCGAGGACGAGCAGGAGTTAAGCTTGGGGATGCTGATACGTCTCCAACGTATCTATAATTTATGATTGTTCCATGCTATTTTATTATCAATCTTGGATGTTTTATAGTCATTTTATATCATTTTTTGGTACTAACCTATTGACATAGTGCCCAGTGCCAGTTGCTGTTTTCTCCATGTTTTTTACATCGCAGGAAATCAATATCAAACGGAGTCCAAATGCCCCGAAACTTTTTGGAGATTTTTTATGGGCCAGAAGAAGGAAGATGGGCCCTGGTTGCACCTGGGGGCTGTCCCGAGGAGGGGACAACCCACCAGGGCGCGCCAGGAGGCCCTGGCGCGCCCTGGTGGGTTGTGCCCACCTCGGGCACCCCCCGGACCGCCTCTTTGCTCTATAAATACCCCAAAAATCCACAAACCCTAGGGGAGTCATTGAAATATTCATCCAGCCGCCGCAGAGTCCAGAACCACCAGATCCAATCTAGACACCATCACGGAGGGGTTCACCACTTCCATTGGTGCCTCTCCGATGATGCGTGAGTAGTTCTTTGTAGACCTTCGGGTCCGTAGTTAGTAGCTAGATGGCTTCCTCTCTCTCGCTGAATTCTCAATACAATGGTCTCTTGGAGATCCATATGATGTAACTCTTTTTGCGATGTGTTTGTTGGGATCTGATGAACTTCGAGTTTATGATCAGTTATATCCTTTTATATCCATGAAAGTTATTTGAGTTTCTTTGATCTCTTATATGCATGATCTCTTATAGCCTCGTATTTCTTCTCCGATATTTGGGTTTTGTTTGGCCAACTTGATCTATTTATCTTGCAATGGGAAGAGGTGCCCGGTAGTGGGTTCGATCTTACGGTGCTTGATCCCAGTGACAGAAGGGGAACCGACACGTATGTATCGTTGCTACAAAGGATAAAAAGACGAGATCTATATCTACCACCATATAGATAAACGGATCTTGTCTACATCATGTCATCGTTCTTATTGCATTACTTCATTTTTCCATGAACTTAATACACTAGATGCATGCTGGATAGCGGTCGATGTGTGGAGTAATTGTAGTAGATGCAGGCAGGAGTCGGTCTACTAATCTTGGACGTGATGCCTATGTAATGATCATTGCCTGGATATCATCATGATCATTTGAAGTTCTATCAATTTCCCAACAGTAATTTGTTTACCCACCGTTTGCTATTTTTCTCGAGAGAAGCCACTAGTGAAACCTACGACCCCCGAGTCTTCTTTCTCATATATTTTCCTTGCGATCTATTTTTCCTTTGTGTTTTTATTCAGATCTATTAAACCAAAAAAATACAAAAATACCTTGCTGCACTTTTATTTATTTGTGATCTATTATTTCAATCCAATTCAATTTACCTCACGTCCTTTTGCCTATCTTGAGGCACCGTACCTCGGAAGGGATTGACAACCCCTTTAACACGTCGGGTTGCGAGGTGTTGTTATTTGTGTGCAGGCGCTGCTTATGTTGTGTTGCTTGGTTCTCCTACTGGTTCGATACCTTGGTTTCATAACTGAGGAAATACCTACCGTTGCTGTGCTACATCATCCTCTCCTCTTGGGGGAAATACCGACGTAGTCCTAGCGACACCATCAAGTAGAATTTATGGCGCCGTTGCCGGGGAGGATCTTCAACATAACCAGGTTCCTAATCACAAATCTCATCTCCTCGCAATTTACATTATTTGCCATTTGCCTCTCGTTTTCCTCTCCCCCACTTCACAAAAAATTGCCGTTTTATTCGCCCCTCTTTTCTTCGTTCGTCGTTTCCCTTGCCGGATTGCAAGTAATCTTGTTTGCCATTATGGATAGTTCTTCCTCTACTGTTTGCACTCCCGAGGACGAGGTCCTCAACTTTAAACAAAGGGGAGGAGAAAGTTTAAAAGATGCTTGGTATAGAATTTGCAATGCTCACAATAGATCTATCCGTAAGCAATCTACCATTGTGCTTCTTCGTTGTTTTTATGTTGGCATCACCACTTGGTATAGATTCGTCCTTGATATGTTTACCGGTGGAAATTTCTTAATGAGACCTCCTTTTGATGCTCTTAATGCTTTGGGAAATTTAGTGGGCTCACCACCTCTTATGGTTAATGGAACAATTTTGACTCTTGAACATGTTATGGAAAGACTAGATGCTATTGAAAAGAAAATGCTCACTGAAGATCATATGGAAATTATGCATAAAAAGATACATAATTTTGCTACTAATCTTGGGTCAAAAGCGGGCGATATTTTTAAGTTGTTAAAAGAGAGGGGTACTTTAATCCATGAAAGAATAGAAGAAAGTCTGTCTCGGATCGATAAATTGGAAGAATTCTTTAGTAATCTAAGCACAGCTTTTACTACCACTAAAATTATTGAGGAAACTCCCGTAAAGAGTAGGAGATCCAAAAACAAGGGTGTAACTTCTAGTGATAGCAATAAAGGAGATCTTAAGATGATTAGTATCCACCCTGATTTTATTGAAGTGATAAGAGATCCTTTTTGCAAGAATGAAATCTTTGAATTTATTCCTAGGAGTGTTATTATTGAAAAACTTTATGATAAGTCTCAGAAGGATTCTAAGTGTTTGATTGAGGAGTTGAAGGAAGATGACAAAACTTAGATCCTTGCCTTACGCCTAGCTAAGGGCGTAAAACTATAGCGCTTGTTGGGAGGCAACCCAATGAATAAAATTTATTTTTGCTTTATGCTTTCTGTTCTTGTGTGTTTACACAATTATGTCTCTGGTATGATTGTGTTTTTTGTGTTTTAATTAGTGTTTGTGCCAAGTAAATCCTTTAGGATCTTCTTGGGTGATAGTTGTTTGATCTTGCTGGAAAACAGAAACTTTGGTGCTCACGAAAATAATTGTTAAAAATCACCAGAACGTTATAAAATGCCAATTCTTTTTGCAGTAGATCAATAAACAAATTACCCTGGTTATCCTAATTTTTCAGATTTTTTTGAGTTACAGAAGTATTAGCCAAAGACAAATTACTACAGACTGTACTGTTTTGACAAATTCTGTTTTCTTTGTGTTGTGTGCTTATTTTGATGGCTCTATAGTTTTCTTTGATGAGTTTTTGCCATAGAAAAGTTGGAATACAGTATATAATACAAAAACAAAATATGAATTGGTTTGATATAGCACTTATAGTAGTAGTTTGCTTTCTTATACTAACGGATCTCACGAAGGTTTTGTTGAGTTTTGTGTGATTGAAGTTTTCAAGTTTTGAGTTATCGTATGATGGATGGAGGAAGGATGTAAGAGCCTAAGCTTGGGGATGCCCCGGCATCCCAAGCTATTATCTAAGAATGAGCAACCAACTAAGCTTGGGGATGCCCCCGAGTGGCATCCCCGCTTTCTTCCAACAACTATCGGTATTTTACTTGAGGCTATATTTTTATTCGTCACATGATATGTGTTTTGCTTGGAGCGTCTTGTATGATATGTGTCTTTGCTTGTTTTATTTTGTGTTTTAAGTCATCAATCCTTGCTGGACACACCTATTTGAGAGAGCCAAAATTATGCCATGATTTGTTAGAATTGCTCTCTATGCTTCACTTAAATCTTTTATGAGCTAGGACTTGCTCTAGTGCTTCACTTATATCTTTTTGAGCATGGTGTGCTTTGTTATTTTTGAAGAAATGCTCTCTTGCTTCACTTAGATTTATTTGAGAGTTAGTAAAATTTTGAAGAAATTCTCTCTTGCTTGACTTAAATTATTTTGAGAGAAAGAAAAATTGTTATGCTCATGATCTTCACTTATATTTGTTTGAGCTTATGAAAAGCAACACATAAAAATTAGTCCCAAAGTGATAGATATCCAAGAAGGATAAAGTAAAAAAATGTCATGAAGATAATTGGACAAAATAAACTTGATTCTTAGTAATAGTTTTGAGATATGATGATGTGATATGTGAGTTATGTTGATGAGTAATTGTGCTCTAGTAAGAATATTGATATTAAGGTTTGTGATTCCCTATGCATGCACGAAAGTCAATAATCATGCAATGAAAATTATATCCTACTTGTGGTGCATTATTCGGTGTTACTTATGCTTAATGCTTGCTTTACAAAATTATTTGTTTCTTGGTTGGTCGCTTCTCAATCTTTTTGCTAGCCTTCATTTTGCACCAAGTATGATCTCTACTTGTGCATCCAAAATCCTTTAAACCGGTTTTGCCACATGAGTCCACTATACCTACCTATATGCGGTATTATTTTACCATTCTAAGCAAATTTCCATGTGCCAGCTCTAATTTTCAAAATAAACTTCTCTTTTGTGTATTTTGTTTCGCTCACAGAACGGTAACGAGTGGCTAATATTTTCCATGCTGGATGTGTTATTCTCACGATGAATGTTTATTCACTTGTCATTGCACGAGAGTAAGGCAAAGGTTTTAGGGATTCCCAGTCCCAGAATGCAAAAATGAATTTACTTTATGTTGTCAAATAATAAATTCCTTGGAAAGTGTTGGTATGGAGGGCACCCATGGATACGGATAGCCATGGAAAGTGAAAGTATGGTGGAAAAAGGAATAAACTTTATTTTCTATTTGGGAACCACCTATGACATATCTAGCATGGAAAGTGTTCATAGCTCTACGTCATTTTCGTTGGTGGGATGGATACACCTGCCAAAATGTTTTTATCTCTAATTTTTTTGCTTTGAGCTCTGGCACCTCTACAAATCCCTACTTCCCTCTGCGAAGGGCCTTTCTTTTTTTACTTTATGCATTTTTTATATTTTGAATTTGAGTCTCCATCTTCTCTTACAAAAGCACCAACTAAGAGGCATTATGATCGTGAGTAACTATTGGGTATAGCTAGTATTCGAATGTGTTTCATGAATGGATCAATGTTTGAGCATGATGGGCTAGGGATAACTTATTTTAGCGTTGATATTTTGAAAGACATGGTTGCTTGTTGATATGCTTGAGTATCTAAATTATCATGTCAAAACTAGACTATTGCTTTGAATCACATAAAAGTCCAAATGTCCATGCTATAAAGAAAATAATATGATATGACTTGATGAACAGCACTCCGCATCAAAAATTCTGTTTTTATCACTTACCTACTCGAGGACGAGCAGGAGTTAAGCTTGGGGATGCTGATACGTCTCCTACGTATCTATAATTTTTGATTGTTCCATGCTGTTTTATTATCAATCTTGGATGTTTTATAATCATTTTATAGTCATTTTATATCATTTTTGGTACTAACCTATTGACATAGTGCCCAGTGCCAGTTGTTGTTTTCTGCATGTTTTTTACATCGCAGGAAATCAATATCAAATGGAGTCAAAATGCCCCGAAACTTTTTGGAGATTTTTTATGGGCCAGAAGAAGGAAGATGTGCCCTAGTTGCACCTGGGGGCTGTCCCGAGGAGGGGACAACCCACCAGGGCGCGCCAGGAGGCCCTGGTGCACCCTGGTGGGTTGTGCCCACCTCGGGCACCCCTCGGACCGCCTCTTTGCTCTATAAATAGCCCAAAAATCCACAAACCCTAAGGTAGTCGTCAAAATATTCATCCAGCCGCCGTAGAGTCCAGAACCACCAGATCCAATCTAGACTCCATCACGGAGGGGTTCACCACTTCCATTGGTGCCTCTCCGATGATGCGTGAGTAGTTCTTTGTAGACCTTCGGGTCCGTAGTTAGTAGCTAGATGGCTTCCTCTCTCTCGCTGAATTCTCAATACAATGGTCTCTTGGAGATCCATATGATGTAACTCTTTTTGCGGTGTGTTTGTTGGGATCTGATGAACTTTGAGTTTATGATCAGTTATATCTTTTTATATCCATGAAAGTTATTTGAGTTTCTTTTTTCTCTTATATGCATGATCTCTTATAGCCTCGTATTTCTTCTCTGATATTTGGGTTTTGTTTGGCCAACTTGATCTATTTATCTTGCAATGGGAAGAGGTGCCTGGTAGTGGGTTCGATCTTACGGTGCTTGATCCCAGTGACAGAAGGGGAACCGACACGTATGTATCGTTGCTACTAAGGATAAAAAGACGAGATCTATATCTACCACCATATAGATAAACAGATCTTGTCTACATCATGTCATCATTCTTATTGCATTACTCTGTTTTTCCATGAACTCAATACACTAGATGCATGCTGGATAGCGGTCGATGTGTGGAGTAATAGTAGTAGATGCATGCAGGAGTCGGTCTACTAATCTTGGATGTGATGCCTATGTAATGATCATTGCCTGGATATCATCATGATTATTTGAAGTTCTATCAATTGCCCAACAGTAATTTGTTTACCCACCATTTGCTATTTTTCTCGAGAGAAGCCACTAGTGAAACCTACGCCCCCCGGGTCTTCTTTCTCATATATTTGCCTTGTGATCTATTTTTCCTTTGCGTTTTTATTCAGATCTATTAAACCAAAAAATACAAAAATACCTTGCTGCACTTTTATTTATTTGTGATCTATTATTCCAATCCAATACAATTTAGCTCACGTCCTTTTGCCTATCTTGAGGCGCCGTACCCCGGAAGGGATTGACAACCCCTTTAACACGTCGGGTTGCGAGGTGTTGTTATTTGCGCGCAGACGTTGCTTACATTGTGTTGCTTAGTTCTCCTACTGGTTCGATACCTTGGTTTCATAACTGAGGGAAATACCTACCATTGGTGTGCTACATCATCCTCTCCTCTTGGGGGAAATACTGATGTAGTCCTAGCGACACCATCATGGATCTTTAAGAAGAAGACTGACACAGATGGTAATGTTACCATCTATAAGGCTCGGCTTGTCGCTAAGGGTTATCGACAAGTTCAAGGAATTGACTACGATGAGACCTTCTCACCCGTAACGAAGCTAAAATTCGTCCGAATCATGTTTGCAATTGCCGCATTCTATGATTATGAGATCTGGCAAATGGACGTCAAAACGGCATTCCTTAATGGTTTCCTTAAGGAAGAATTGTATATGATGCAGCCGGAAGGTTTTGTCAATCCTAAGAATGCTGACAAGGTATGCAAGCTCCAGCGCTCCATCTATGGGCTGGTGCAAGCATCTAGGAGTTGGAACATTCGCTTTGATGAAATGATCAAAGTGTTTGGGTTTATACAGACTTATGGAGAAGCCTGTATTTACAAGAAAGTGAGTGGGAGCTCTGTAGCATTTCTCATATTATATGTGGATGACATACTTTTGATGGGAAATGATATAGAACTTTTGGAAAGCATAAAGGCATACTTGAATAAGTGTTTTTCAATGAAGGACCTTGGAGAAGCTGCTTACATATTAGGCATCAAGATCTATAGAGATAGATCGAGACGCCTCATTGGTCTTCCACAAAGCACATACCTTGACAAGATATTGAAGAAGTTCAATATGGATCAATCCAAGAAGGGGTTCTTACCTGTGTTGCAAGGTGTGAGATTGAGCGCAGCTCAACGCCCGACCTCGGCAGAAGAAAGAGAAAAGATGAGTGTCATCCCCTATGCCTCGGCCATAGGCTCTATTATGTATGCCATGCTGTGTACCAGACCTGATGTGAACCTTGCCATAAGTTTGGTAGGGAGGTACCAAAGTGATCCCGGAGTGGAACACTGGACAGCGATCAAGAATATCCTGAAGTACCTGAAAAGGGCTAAGGATATGTTTCTCGTTTGTGGAGGTGACGAAGAGCTTGTCGTAAAGGGTTACGTCGATGCTAGCTTCGACACAGATCTGGATGAGTCCAAGTCACAAACTGGATACATGTATATTTTGAATGGTGGGGCAGTCAGCTAGTGCAGTTGCAAGCAGAGCATCATGGCGGGATCTACATGTGAAGTGGAGTACATAGCTGCTTCGGAAGCAGCTCAGGAAGGAGTTTGGATGAAGGAGTTTATCACTGACCTAGGAGTGATTCCCAATGCGTTGGGCCCGATGACTCTCTTCTGTGACAACACTGGAGCTATTTCCATTGCCAAGGAGCCCGGGTTTCACAAGAAGACCAAGCACATCAAGCGCCGCTTCAACTCCATTCGTGAATATATTCAAGATGGAGACATAGATATTTGTAAAGTACATACAGATCTGAATGTCGCAGATCCGTTGACTAAACCTCTTTCACGAGCAAAACATGATCAGCACCAGAACTCTATGGGTGTTCGATTCATCACAATGTAACTAGATTATTGACTTTAGTGCAAGTGGGAGACTGTTGGAAATATGCCTTAGAGGCAATAATAAAATGTTTATTATTATATTTCCTTGTTCATGATAATTGTCTATTGTTCATGCTATAATTGTATTAACCGAAAACTGTAATACATGTGTGAATGCATAGACCACAACATGTCCCTAGTGAGCCTCTAGTTGACTAGCTCGTTGATCAATAGATGGTTGTGGTTTCCTGACCATGGACATTGGATGTCGTTGATAACGGGATCACATCATTAGGAGAATGATATGATGGACAAGACCCAATCCTAAGCATAGCACAAGATCGCGTAGTTCGTTTGCTAGAGCTTTTCTAATGTCAAGTATCATTTCCTTAGACCATGAGATTGTGCAACTCCCGGATACCGTAGGAATGCTTTGGGTGTATCAAACGTCACAACGTAACTGGATGGCTATAAAGGTGCACTACAGGTATCTCCGAAAGTGTCTGTTGGGTTGGCACGAATCGAGACTGGGATTTGTCACTCCATATGACGTAGAGGTATCTCTGGGCCCACTCGGTAATGCATCATCATAATGAGCTCAATGTGACTAAGGAGTTAGCCATGGGATCATGCGTTACGGAACGAGTAAAGAGACTTGCCGGTAACGAGATTGAACAAGGTATAGGGATACCGACGATCGAATCTCGGGCAAGTAACATACCGATGGACAAAGGGAATTGTATACGGGATTGATTGAATCCCCGACATCGTGGTTCATCCGATGAGATCATCGTGGAACATGTGGGAGCCAATATGGGTATCCAGATCCCGCTATTGGTTATTGGCCAGAGAGGCATCTCAGTCATGTCTGCATGGTTCCCGAACCCGTAGGCTCTACACACTTAAGGTTCGGTGACACTAGAGTTGTAATGGGAATTGTATGTGGTTACCGAAAGTTGTTCGGAGTCTGGGATGAGATCCCGGACATCACGACGACTTCCGGAATGGTCCGGAGGTAAATATTTATATATGGGAAGTCCTATTTTGGCCACCGGAAAATGTTCGGGATTTTTCGGTATTGTACCGGGAAGGTTCTAGAAGGTTCTGGAGTGGGGCCCACCTGCATGGGGGGACCCACATGAACGTGGGTAGTGGAGGCAAGGGCCCACACCCCTGGTCAAGGTGCATCAAGATCCCCCCTTATAAGGAATAAGATCATATCCCGAAGGAATAAGATCAAGATCCCTAAAAAGGGGGGATAACAATCGGTGGGGAAGGGAAAGGATGGGATTTCTTTCCTCCCACCTTTGCCAACGCCCCAATGGACTTGGACGGCAAGAAACCAGCCCCTCCACCCCTATATATAGTGGGGAGGTGCATGGGAGCTGCACCCCTTGCCCCTGGTGCAGCCCTCCCCCTCCAACTCCTCCTCCTTCTCCGTTGAGCACAGCGAAGCTCTGCCGGAGAACCATGAGCTCCACCACCACGCCGTCGTGCTGCCGGAGTTCTCCCTCAACTTATCCTCTCCCCTTGCTGGATCAAGAAGGAGGAGATGTCCCCGGGCTGTACGTGTGTTGAACACAGAGGCACCGTCCGTTTGGCGCTTGGATCGGATCTTTCGCGATTTGAAACGCCGCGAGTACGACTCCATTAACCGCGTTCTTGTAACGCTTCCGCTTAGCGATCTTCAAGGGTATGAAGATGCACTCTCTCTCTCTCTCTTGGTGCTAGCATCTCCTAGATTGATCTTGGTTACACGTAGGATTTTTTTTGAATTATTACTACGTTCCCCAACACGAACCCACCAGCATCCCCGACCTATTCGACCAAGGGTATGATGGTAACTTTGCATTTCTCGAATCTGAGTCGCGGGAGATCTTGATGGAAGCGGGAGATTTTGCCATCGACCTAAAAATTTGTAACACTGTAGGAGTACTACTCCCCACTCCTCGTCTGGTGTGTTGGGTGATTGGGCTAAGCAGCTAGGAGTACTACTCGTACTCCCTCCATTTTAATTTGCTCTGCATATTAGGTTTGACTGAAGTCAGACTTCCTAAAGTTTGACCAAGTTTATAGAAAAAATATAAACATTTACCATAACAAATCTGTATGATGTGTAAGTACATTCAATAATGAATCCAATGGTATTGATTTGTTATTGTATATGTTAATATTTTTGTTTATAAACTTTGTCAGAGTTTACAAAACTTGACTTTGACCAATGCTAATACGCTGACTTAAATAAAATTGGAGGGAGTACACATCTGTTTTCTTAGTTTGTCATGGCATAACTTATTTGTTGTAATTGTGAAATAAATATATTAAGCTATTGAGTTCGAATGTAATGGTTTATACAATTCAATATTTAGAATCGTTATTGAATTCCAATATGAATACCAGGTCTATAGTACTTCACAATATGCTCAAAGCAACATAATCCAACTCAAATGAAAATCTAAATGCATTTCATAGTTATTAATTTGTTGTATGCAACAAAATCAGCCATAATGCTACATGATCCAGTCTAAAGCAATTTTTGAACACATCCCAATGTGTGAATGAAACATACAGAGAGAGAGAGAGTTTGTGGAGATGAGCAATGGCGGGAGAGAGATGTGTGCGCTCAACACACAAGATATACACCCAATGGAAGAAAGAGACAGAGGGCAGAAAATATTGTATATATGTGGGCGAGAGAGTAGGAGAGAAACCTCACGAGAGAGAGGAAGTGTGCGAGGGAGAGAGAGAGTAGGGAGGAAGAATTTAGGTCTGTAAGAAAAGTTGGAGACATGTAATATAAGGAGTGAGATGCGTCTGCATCGGGATTTTGTACATGTCTAAGGAGAAGAGACAAAAGGTTTGATGAGAGAGCTCAAAACAATGGATGAGAGGGGAAGTATCTTGTGGGTTGAGGGATTGATAATTTTGTTCGGGAGGGAGAGAGAGAAGAGAAAGGAAAGGAGTTACTCAGCCGTCATCATGTCATCCTGCTTCCAAATGGCCTCGCAGTCTCTAGTGCGGTCTGGTCACCTTCTTCCTTCTTCCTGATGCCCTCCTTGAAGATCGAGGTGGTGTGCATGTTGGGGTGCACAGTAGCATAGGCGAGAGAGGGTGCTATATAACCTTGGATGGGGATGGATAGTGTGCTCGTGGGGGGGGGGGGGGGGGGGGGGGGGGGGGGGGGGGGGGGGGGGGGGGGGGGGGGGGGGGGGGGGGGGGGGGGGGGGGGGGGGGGGGGGGGGGGGGGGGGGGGGGGGGGGGGGGGGGGGGGGGGGGGGGGGGGGGGGGGGGGGGGGGGGGGGGGGGGGGGGGGGGGGGGGGGGGGGGGGGGGGGGGGGGGGGGGGGGGGGGGGGGGGGGGGGGGGGGGGGGGGGGGGGGGGGGGGGGGGGGGGGGGGGGGGGGGGGGGGGGGGGGGGGGGGGGGGGGGGGGGGGGGGGGGGGGGGGGGGGGGGGGGGGGGGGGGGGGGGGGGGGGGGGGGGGGGGGGGGGGGGGGGGGGGGGGGGGGGGGGGGGGGGGGGGGGGGGGGGGGGGGGGGGGGGGGGGGGGGGGGGGGGGGGGGGGGGGGGGGGGGGGGGGGGGGGGGGGGGGGGGGGGGGGGGGGGGGGGGGGGGGGGGGGGGGGGGGGGGGGGGGGGGGGGGGGGGGGGGGGGGGGGGGGGGGGGGGGGGGGGGGGGGGGGGGGGGGGGGGGGGGGGGGGGGGGGGGGGGGGGGGGGGGGGGGGGGGGGGGGGGGGGGGGGGGGGGGGGGGGGGGGGGGGGGGGGGGGGGGGGGGGGGGGGGGGGGGGGGGGGGGGGGGGGGGGGGGGGGGGGGGGGGGGGGGGGGGGGGGGGGGGGGGGGGGGGGGGGGGGGGGGGGGGGGGGGGGGGGGGGGGGGGGGGGGGGGGGGGGGGGGGGGGGGGGGGGGGGGGGGGGGGGGGGGGGGGGGGGGGGGGGGGGGGGGGGGGGGGGGGGGGGGGGGGGGGGGGGGGGGGGGGGGGGGGGGGGGGGGGGGGGGGGGGGGGGGGGGGGGGGGGGGGGGGGGGGGGGGGGGGGGGGGGGGGGGGGGGGGGGGGGGGGGGGGGGGGGGGGGGGGGGGGGGGGGGGGGGGGGGGGGGGGGGGGGGGGGGGGGGGGGGGGGGGGGGGGGGGGGGGGGGGGGGGGGGGGGGGGGGGGGGGGGGGGGGGGGGGGGGGGGGGGGGGGGGGGGGGGGGGGGGGGGGGGGGGGGGGGGGGGGGGGGGGGGGGGGGGGGGGGGGGGGGGGGGGGGGGGGGGGGGGGGGGGGGGGGGGGGGGGGGGGGGGGGGGGGGGGGGGGGGGGGGGGGGGGGGGGGGGGGGGGGGGGGGGGGGGGGGGGGGGGGGGGGGGGGGGGGGGGGGGGGGGGGGGGGGGGGGGGGGGGGGGGGGGGGGGGGGGGGGGGGGGGGGGGGGGGGGGGGGGGGGGGGGGGGGGGGGGGGGGGGGGGGGGGGGGGGGGGGGGGGGGGGGGGGGGGGGGGGGGGGGGGGGGGGGGGGGGGGGGGGGGGGGGGGGGGGGGGGGGGGGGGGGGGGGGGGGGGGGGGGGGGGGGGGGGGGGGGGGGGGGGGGGGGGGGGGGGGGGGGGGGGGGGGGGGGGGGGGGGGGGGGGGGGGGGGGGGGGGGGGGGGGGGGGGGGGGGGGGGGGGGGGGGGGGGGGGGGGGGGGGGGGGGGGGGGGGGGGGGGGGGGGGGGGGGGGGGGGGGGGGGGGGGGGGGGGGGGGGGGGGGGGGGGGGGGGGGGGGGGGGGGGGGGGGGGGGGGGGGGGGGGGGGGGGGGGGGGGGGGGGGGGGGGGGGGGGGGGGGGGGGGGGGGGGGGGGGGGGGGGGGGGGGGGGGGGGGGGGGGGGGGGGGGGGGGGGGGGGGGGGGGGGGGGGGGGGGGGGGGGGGGGGGGGGGGGGGGGGGGGGGGGGGGGGGGGGGGGGGGGGGGGGGGGGGGGGGGGGGGGGGGGGGGGGGGGGGGGGGGGGGGGGGGGGGGGGGGGGGGGGGGGGGGGGGGGGGGGGGGGGGGGGGGGGGGGGGGGGGGGGGGGGGGGGGGGGGGGGGGGGGGGGGGGGGGGGGGGGGGGGGGGGGGGGGGGGGGGGGGGGGGGGGGGGGGGGGGGGGGGGGGGGGGGGGGGGGGGGGGGGGGGGGGGGGGGGGGGGGGGGGGGGGGGGGGGGGGGGGGGGGGGGGGGGGGGGGGGGGGGGGGGGGGGGGGGGGGGGGGGGGGGGGGGGGGGGGGGGGGGGGGGGGGGGGGGGGGGGGGGGGGGGGGGGGGGGGGGGGGGGGGGGGGGGGGGGGGGGGGGGGGGGGGGGGGGGGGGGGGGGGGGGGGGGGGGGGGGGGGGGGGGGGGGGGGGGGGGGGGGGGGGGGGGGGGGGGGGGGGGGGGGGGGGGGGGGGGGGGGGGGGGGGGGGGGGGGGGGGGGGGGGGGGGGGGGGGGGGGGGGGGGGGGGGGGGGGGGGGGGGGGGGGGGGGGGGGGGGGGGGGGGGGGGGGGGGGGGGGGGGGGGGGGGGGGGGGGGGGGGGGGGGGGGGGGGGGGGGGGGGGGGGGGGGGGGGGGGGGGGGGGGGGGGGGGGGGGGGGGGGGGGGGGGGGGGGGGGGGGGGGGGGGGGGGGGGGGGGGGGGGGGGGGGGGGGGGGGGGGGGGGGGGGGGGGGGGGGGGGGGGGGGGGGGGGGGGGGGGGGGGGGGGGGGGGGGGGGGGGGGGGGGGGGGGGGGGGGGGGGGGGGGGGGGGGGGGGGGGGGGGGGGGGGGGGGGGGGGGGGGGGGGGGGGGGGGGGGGGGGGGGGGGGGGGGGGGGGGGGGGGGGGGGGGGGGGGGGGGGGGGGGGGGGGGGGGGGGGGGGGGGGGGGGGGGGGGGGGGGGGGGGGGGGGGGGGGGGGGGGGGGGGGGGGGGGGGGGGGGGGGGGGGGGGGGGGGGGGGGGGGGGGGGGGGGGGGGGGGGGGGGGGGGGGGGGGGGGGGGGGGGGGTTCTCTCACGCCAATGAACATACGAGATTCTGTCAATGGCATTGTGGGAAATGCTCTTCTGGCCATCTCTCAAGGAATTCGGTTTGATGTTCCAGATTTATCCATTCACAATTTGGCTTGTGCTACTGATAACCCCCAATCATTGAAGCCATATGCTCCGTGGATCACATATATATGCAATTGAGAAGCTCATCGATGAAAAATTCTTCTGCCCTTATGTTCCGGAAGTTTTCATGCCACCAGTACGTGATACTCTCCGTATGGTGAAGGATATTGGCAAAGGAAAGGCACCCGTTGATGTTGATGGCGCTGCTTCTTCATCTAGGACTGCTCCAAAGGTTAAGAAAGCAAAGATTTAAATCCCTCGTAATGAAAATCCAACTATGTATGAAATTTGCATTCGCACACAGCTAGCTTTGGAAAGCCACATCAAGCTCGATCAAAAAGAAAAGCTGGAGTTGATGACTGAGTTGAATTTGCTTCATAACTATGCACACCAAACCCTTCTGCATGATAAGGAGGCAAAGAAGCGCTCCTGGACTCTTCTCAGGCAGCATTATTCTCGCAAGCAGCTGGCTGCCAAAGGCATCATGAAAGATTATGACGACCTCGATTTACTTGCTGTTCCTCGCATTCGAAGGCAGATTCCTGTGCTCCCTCAGTGTTCTACATCAACTAACCTGCTATTTGTCGGACCTAATGATGAAATTGAAGACACAGTTGGAACACTCATCTACAAGCCAGATGTTCATCACAACATTTCTTCTAAAGTCCATGCTGCTACTCCTACTTCTGCCTCGACCATTGCTCGCTCTGCAGATTCTCATTCATCGAGCAGTTTCAATTCTGATTCTGAGGACACTCCAGACGAGTAGTTCCTCGTATGTTTTCTCTTTCCTTTTTGACACTTGTTGACAAAAAGGGGGAGAAGTACATCGAGTGATAGATGAACGGGGTATTTGCAGGGTGTTTTTAATTTGCCATTTGCTTTTTGCAGTTGAATGTTTTGGTTTTCCTCGAACAATTTGCTTGATGAACTTAACACACCGTCTGTGGTGTTGAAATACCCGGTCGCCATGTAATGTTAATAACCCCCCGTGCAAAATTATTTGCTTCCAACTATCTATCTACAGGTGCTATCAAAAGTTTTCCCTTGCAATGTTTATCCTCGATATTTATCTTTCTTGCAGGAAAAGTAAAAGTTCTACAAGGACAGGAAATCATCAAATTATGGTACAAATTGGGAGAAGTACATTGAGTAATAGACTATATTTCCTATGGTTGGATATGATATGATTATTATCTTTCGATTATCTAACCATACAGGAGAAGATAGTCAGTCTCAGTCTAGATTTTGTATGACGTGAAAGTTATCCTTATGACTGACAAAGTGTTTTTCCTCACATATATCCTTCATATCATCTCTATTGCAGGAAAACCACATCTGAAGCTTACCCACACCGAGCAATATACTCATGTTTATCTTGCTTTGTTCTTACTCGAATATCTAATATGCAGGAAAATTACATCTTGTGTGGATTCAAATTTTGTTCTGAGAAAACCTTCATGTTATATCCTTCGTCACAAATCATTTTAAAGTACTCACTATATCAATCTAATTCATTTCAAAGATTGTGTGACAGGAATTATCTCAGACACTGTTGAGTACATTGAAAGAATCTTCGAATGAGATCATAGGTCAATGTCACTCATACGAAGAATTACCTCGCTTCCCTCCAGTTTATTTTATGCTCTGATGCATACCTTCAGGGGGAGCATGTTTTATCTTCACAATTATCTCTCGTCTTCTATTATCCTTCGCATTTCATTCCATTCATTATCTATCCTTCGATATGTTCTGTTTTGTCAACAACCGTCCAAAAAGGGGGAGATTGTTGGTGCAATATTTGCCTAGCTATGTTTTGGAGATTGTTCACAGAAACAGGTATGGATTGATTTGTTTGCTAGTGCATACAGAGAGAAATAGTCCATACAGAAACCGAAGAGAATGTTGTCTCCGGTGCCAAGTTCGAGGAACTTCACCGAGGTATATCTGCGTTGCAGAGAAGAACGAGCTACATCTGTTAAAGATATGTAGACGAGAAGATTGCTTTGAAGGAATTATCCCCTTGAAAGATTACTGTTGAAGCAAAGCATTTGGTTCGGTGTTGTTGTTTGAAGAAATTGACTGCAGCGAGCGGAAGTCGAAGACAAATTGAAGACGTAGTATTCTTTTCGTCTTTCTTCTTTGGTTCATTTGAGTCATAGGACCTCCGTACTATTAAGAGGGGTATACACTACTGCAGGTTGGTCCAAACGCGATAGTACAATCAGAGACCCTTCGATGAAACTGTGTGCGATGCATTAATCACAAACGGTGATGTAATAAAACCGTCAAAAAAGATACAAAACATTTGTGATGGCGGTGACATCAAACACAGTTCAGATTAGAGTTGCGTCTGCGATGCGTGGCAAATGGTTAACCAGCAGAATTGTTTGTGATGAGGCAGAACAACAGAAACGGGCAGCCAGATGAGGGCGTGTGTGATATACGACATACAATTCACTAGGATGAACTGTGTGTGATTAGGCAACACAATACAAATAGTCAGCCAAATCAAAGTGTGTGCAATGGAGGGCATACAGTTCACTCGGATGAACTATTTGCGATGAGCCAAGACAACAGAAACAGCTCAACTGAACAAGATGTGTGTGTGATACGCAGCAAACAGGTCCGTAATCAGAAATGTGTGCGAAGACCAATAATAACATAGACGATTGCTGCTAATGAGCCGTGTGATTTGCTCTGTCTACAGAAGAATAACACACACACACACACACACACACACACACACACATATATATATATATATAAAACTGAAATAAACATCCAATTACATAAGTGACTATACAGATCATTCGCACACACCTCAATAAACAATTGCATGCATTCTAAACTAGGAGAAACGATCGTCTAGTCATCTACTTCTTGTGACGCTCCCGCCACTGCTCTGTGGATCGATCCCTCGTCTGGGGCAGGAAGAAGACACTTCCTCATGTCAACGATCCGCCTGTACATCTCGTAGCTTGTGTACGCGTCCTTGGCCATGTACTTGACGTGTTGTTCATCCAGTCTCTGAAGCCAGACACTGTGCCGGGCGTTCTTGTCCTTCTTGCTCTCATCCTTAATCTTCATGTAGTAGGAGTCGATGATGGCCGAGGCGAGGTCAACCAGGGAGTTCTGTTTGTTGTCGTCGCCGCCCCAGACCTTGTAGTGGTCCTGGATGTTGACAAGATTCTGGCAATTCAAGCCCGAAACCTTGAGCGCTTTTAGATTGTTGGTGGTGTCCACTGTAGCGAAACTGTAGTCGGAGCTGTTGATAAACCTAGAGAAACGCTCGCAAGGCCTTGTGGCCAGGTGGTAGTGGTAGACGAGGACGTCATGTCGCACGCACAACTGGGCGACGGCAACCTTCTGATCGTGCCCGGCACGACCGATGGTGAACTCGAGGTCGAAGCCGACCACTTGGTACTTGTCCTCAGCAAGCAATTGCTCCATAGTTTGGATGGAGCTCTCCACCGAGATGACTTGTTCGTGTACACCACCAAGAGGGCCTTCCCCCTCACGTGGGTGTCCACTACATGATGCGTGGTGAACTGCCCCCGTTGTCGTCGTCGGCCGCTGGGAGCGCCATTGGAGCCACGGGAGGTGCCATTGGGACCATTGGATGTCCTCTCTGTATGTGTCATCGTGGGTGTGCTTATTGTGTCGTGTGGCGCGAGAGATGAAGGTAAATGGCCGCAGGAATAAATGGGGGCCGGGCGGCCTGGATTCTCGGCACGTCCGCATGGCAGTTTTTGCAACGGGTAACTGCATCATGGCACCGCGCCCGGCACAACCGCATGCATAATGGCAGCACGAACGTACGTGCTCGTGTGCCGGCCCCAAACACTGGCAGCGCGCGTGGAGGGACGAGGGCAGAGCGCCGGAGGGACATGAGACCACAGCGCGCGGCGAGACACGAGCAGAGCGTGCCGCGGCCGCCTCAACCACGAGGAACCACACGCATAGAGCAGTTGAACACGCAGGGAATGGTCATCTACAAGCTAGCCGGCAGTTGCGATGCTGCGTAGAGAGCGGTCGTGTGCTACTACCTCTGTCTTCGTCTATTAGTCCCCTTTAAATTTTGTGCCATATTTTGACCTTAAATTTAACCAACAAAATGATGATGCATGTTATAAAAATTATATAATTGTAAATTATGTTCAAATACGAATCCAACGATATAATCTTTGGTGACATGCATTCGTATTTTATTAGTTAAATCTATAGTCAAAATTTGGCACAAAAATACATAGACGACTTATAAACCAGGACGGGAGTAGTAGGTAATTAAATCGCAAATGTTTTTTTATTAACTGTATGGGTATGTGTCCTTTCATCCTCCTCTCGCACGTCTTGTCACCCCGCTGCCACAGACGGCTTACAGCGCAAGCTTGCGCAACGCGCGGGGGCGTTCTTTTGGCCAAATGGTGGCTCAAAGTGGCGCCAATGAATCATCGGTGAGCCCGTTCCCGTGCAAGCTTCCCGCCTGACTCGGTGAAATCCCCCAAAATCCCAATGCTTACCAGCCTGCAATATAAACCCTCACTGCCGGCGAGTCCTGCGTCGCATTTTCCCCTCCCTCCCTGTAGCCTATCTCATCTGCTTCTCCCACAATCGCCAATGGCACAAGTCCGTCGTCGTCGCTCAGCCACTCCGACGTCAACAAAGGACAGCTCCAGCTAGGAGGCTACACCGTGGCGGCGGCGCAGTCCCCGGCGTAGTGTAGTGTGCGTGGCATCCCTGTTGGGTGTTCGCAGAACACCCACCACACGCTCTGCCGCCTTCCCATCGGCAGCTGTTGCCGGCCGCCATTGCCGCCTCCCCACCGTCTACCGCCATGGCCGCCACACCACCATCGACAGCCAGGGCCATCGCCTGCTCCACCACCACGGCCCGAAGGCGGGTGGTGGCCGTCGTGGCCGCCACTCCACTGCCAACAACCATGGCCATCACCCGCTCCACCACCGCGGCCCGAAGGCGGGAAGTGGTGGTTGTGGCCGCCACCCCATCGTCGACCGCCGTAGCCGCCAGCCCACCGTCATCCTCCGGGGTCATGACCCGCTCCGCCACCGCCGCCCGAAGGCGGGAGGCGGAGGTGGAGGACCGCACATGCGTCAGCGACCTTGCACGCTATATCGAGTTCCCGCGGGAGGAGGAGGAGCGCCTCGTCGAGCACGCAAAGAGCCTTATCGCCACCGTGGGCGCAGCACACGCCGCCGCAGAGGTGAGGAATCAGGAGATATACAAGGAGTCCTGCCGCTTCGAGAGGGGTCGTCTGGAGCGGCAGAGGGCGTTCGAGGTGAGCGTCGCTGAAGGTGCAGTAGCGGCAGGCACCGTACTGCAGTTATCCAGCTCGTCGGTAGGCTCCTCGTCCTCTACCTCTTACTGATCGCGCTCGGCAGAGGGGAGGCTGCCGGAAGTAGTACAAAGCCCCTCCGTAGTATTAGTATTTAGGGGCTATTTTGTTCAGTTCATCTGACTATAGATGTGGTGGAACTATACACCGTACTTAAAATTAGCTACTATATAGTTGAACTAGCTATTTCAGTACATGGTTGGCAACAATTGGGGAATAGTTTGGTCGGTTCAGCTGTCGAGTTGAACTGTTTGTATAATAAACGACTGCTTAATATATGAATGAAATCTATGCTTAATTACTGAATTTTAGTTGCAAAAATTAGATAGTGCTAGTGATTTTTAGCTGCATATTTTGACAAATGGCAGTGTTACAAGGTTGACAAAGGGCAATGTTACTAGATCAACAAATGTCAATCTTTCCAGTATGACAAATGGCAATATACCCAATATGACAGATGCACATCTTACCAAATTGTCTGTACGTGGTTGCACACGGGTCATCCGAAAAACCGTTTGCGTTGAAGAGATGCACAAATCCTGCGCGGCGAATTTTCCCTTGGCTTACTGGGGAAGACCATAGCTCTCACTTTCTATACGGGTGTTCTATCTAAAACGTTTGCGATGAAGAGTTGCACAAATCCTGCTCAGCACATTTTCCCTTGGCTTACTGGGGAAGCTGTCAGTTTGCATACGGGTGTTCTATCTAAAACGTTTGCGATCAAGAGCTGCACAAATCCTACTCAGCACACTTTCCCTTGGCTTCCTGGGGAAGCTGTCGGTTTGCATACGGGTGTTCTAACTAAAACGTTTGCGATGCGTGTTTTATATTTAAAAACCATTGACCTTTTTTTTAAAGAAAATCATTTGATAAGTCTGTACATTCAGAGAGAAAAACGCAAGTTCGTTCAAACCATATCTTTCATTCAGTCACACTGCAAATTCATATTCATATGATCGAGGTACAATATTGAACCCAAAAAAACTAATTCTGGCGGCAGTGGAGGCTGCGTGCCACGCCAGCGTTGTCGTTGTCGTCCTCCGGGACGCCGTTGTTGAAGTCTTCAAGGAAGCACATAATGTTCTTCACTTGGAAATCAAACATCATGTCATCGTGCAATCGACGGGTGGGGCATGGGAGGACGGCAACTCGCGGCGCTACGAGGTAGCGGTTGACTGCGGTGTCCCATGCCGCTGAGGGGGTTGCTACTTCTTGAGCTTGCGTTGGTTTTTCCCTTGAAGAGGAAAGGGTGATGCAGCAAAGTAGAGATAAGTATTTCCCTCAGTTTGAGAACCAAGGTATCAATCCAGTATGAGACAACGCACAAATCACCGAATACCTGCACAAACAATCAAACAACTTGCACCCAACGCGATAAAGGGGTTGTCAATCCCTTCACGGTTACTTGCAAAAGTGAGATCTGATAGAGATAGATAAACGATAAGGTAAATATTTTTGGTAATTCTGGTTTATAGATCATAAAGCAAAAGATTGCAAGAATAGTAGATCAAAAACTTATATGATGGAAAATAGACCCCGGGGCCATAGGTTTGACTTGAGGCTTCTCTCAAGATAGCAAATAATACGGTGGGTGAACAAATTACTGACGAGCAATTGATAGAAAAGTGCAAAGTTATGACGATATCTAAGGCAATGATCATGAATATAGGCATCACGTCCGTGTCAAGTAGACCGAAACGATTCTGCATCTACTACTATTACCCCACACATCGACTGCTATCCAGCATGCATCTAGAGTATTAAGTTCATAAAGTAACATGACATGATGTAGAGGAATTAACTCAAGCAATATGATGAAAATCCCATCTTTTTATCCTCGATGGCAACAATACAATACGTGCCTTGCTGCCCTTACTGTCACTGGGAAAGGACACCGCAAGATTGAACCCAAAGCTAATCACTTCTTCCATTGCAAGAAAAACCAATCTAGTTGGCCAAACCAAACCGATAGTTTGAAGAGAATTACAAAGATATCAAATCATGCATAAAAGAATTCAGAGAAGATTCAAATAATATTCATAGATAAGCTGATCGTAAATCCACAATTCATCGGATCTCAGCAAACACACCACAAAAAAGTATTCCATCGAATAGATCTCCAAGAACATCGAGGATAACTTTGCATTGAGAATCAAAGAGAGAGAAGAAGCCATCTAGCTACTAGCTATGGACCCGTAAGTCCGTGGTAAACTACTCACGCTTCACCGAAAGGGCAATAGAGTGGATGTAGAAGCCCTCCATGATCGAATCCCCCTCCGGCAGGGTGCCGGAAAAGGTCCCTAGATGGGATCTCAGGGTACAGAAGGTTGCGGCGGTGGAAAAGTGTTTTCGTGGATGCCTCTAGTGGTTTGGGGATATATGGGAATATATAGGCGAAAGAATTAGGTCCAGAGGTAAACAAGGGGCTCACAAGGGTGGGGGCGCACCCTACCCCCGTGGGCGGGCCCTCCGTCCTTGTGGCCGCCTCATGGCTCCTCTGACTTCATCTCCAAGTCTCCTGATTGTCTTCTGGTCCAAGAAAAATCATCGCGAAGGTTTTATTCCGTTTGGACTCCGTTTGGTATTCCTTTTCTGCGAAACTCAAAAACGGGGGAAAAACAGGAACTGGCACTGGGCTCTAGGTTAATAGGTTAGTACCAAAAATAATATAAAATAGCATATTAATGCATATAAACATCCAAAATAGATAATATAATAGCATGGAACAATCAAAAATATTAGATAAGTTGGAGACGTATCAAGCATCCCCAAGCTTAATTCCTGCTCGTCCTCGAGTAGGTAAATGGCAAAAACAGAATTTTTGATGTGGAATGTTACCTAACATGTAATTTATTTATTGTGGCATGAATGTTCAGATCCATAAGATTCAAAACAAAAGTTTAATATTGACAGAAAAACAATAATACTTCAAGCATACTAACAAGGCAATTATGTCTTCTCAAAATAACATGGCCAAAGAAAGCTTATCCCTACAAAATCATATAGTCTGGCTATGCTCCATCTTCATCACACAAAATATTCAAATCATGCAAAACCCCGATGACAAGCCAAGCAATTGTTTCCTATTTTTGATGTTCTCAAACCTTTTCAACTTTCACGCAATACATGAGCGTGAGCCATGGACATAACACTATAGGTGGAATAGAAGGTGGTTGTGGAGAAGACAAAAAGAAGGAGATAGTCTCACATCAACTAGGCGTATCAACGAGCTATGGAGATGCCCATTAATAGATATCAATGTGAGTGAGTAGGGATTGCCATGCAACGGATGCACTAGAGCTATAAGTTTATGAAAGCTGAAAAAGAAACTAAGTGGGTGTGCATCCAACTCGCTTGCTCATGAAGACCTAGGGCAATTTGAGGAAGCCCATCATTGGAATATACAAGCCAAGCTCTATAATGAAAAATTCCCACTAGTATATGAAAATGACAACATAGGAGACTCTCTATCATGAAGATCATGGTGCTACTTTGAAGCACAAGTGTGGTAAATGGATAGTAGCATTGCCGCTTCTCTCTTTTTTCTCATTTTTTAGGCCTTCTCTCATTTTTTGGCCTCTTTTTTTCGTCCGGAGTCTCATCCCGACTTGTGGGGGAATCATAGTCTCCATCATCCTTTCCTCACATGGGACAATGCTCTAATGAAGATCATCACACTTTTATTTACTTACAATCAAGAATTACAACTCGATAGTTAGAACAAAATATGACTCTATATGAATGCCTCCGGCGGTGTACCGGGATGTGCAATGAATCAAGAGTAACATGTATGAAAGAATTATGAACGGTGGCTTTGCCACAAATACGATGTCAACTACATGATCATGCAAAGCAATATGACAATGATGAAGCGTGTCATAATAAATGGAATGGTGGAAAGTTGCATGGCAATATATCTCGGAATGGCTATGGAAATGCCATAATAGGAGGTATGGTGGCTGTTTTGAGGAAGGTATATGGTGGGTGTATGGTACCGGCGAAAGTTGCGCGGCACTATAGAGGCTAGCAATGATGGAAGGGTGAGAGTGCGTATAATCCATGGAGTCAACATTAGTCACAAAGAACTCGCATACTTATTGCAAAAATCTATTAGTTATCGAAACAAAGTACTACGTGCATGCTCCTAGGGGGATAGATTGGTAGGAAAAGACCATCGCTCGTCCCCGACCGCCACTCATAAGGAAGACAATCAATAAATAAATCATGCTCTCACTTCATCAAATAACGGTTCACCATACGTGCATGCTACGGGAATCACAAACTTTAACACAAGTATTTCTCAAATTCACAATTACTCACTAGCATGACTCTAATATCACCATCTTCATATCTCAAAACAATCACAAGGAATCAAACTTCTCATAGTATTCAATGCACTTTATTTGAAAGTTTTTATTATATCCCTCTTGGATGCCTATCATATTAGGACTAAATTTATAACCAAAGAAAATTACCACACTGTTTAAAGACTCTCAAAATAATATAAGTGAAGCATGAGAGTTCATCAATTTCTATAAAATAAAACCACGGCCGTGCTCTAAAAAGATATAAGTGAAGCACTAGAGCAAAATTGCCTAGCTCAAAAGATATAAGTGAAGCACATAGAGTATTCTAATAAATCACGATTCATGTGTGTCCCTCTCAAAAGGTGTGTACAGAAAGGATGATTGTGGAAAACTAAAAATCAAAGACTCAAATCATACAAGACGCTCCAAGCAAAACACATATCATGTGGTGAATAAAAATATAGCCTCAATTAAAGTTACCGATAGACGAAGACGAAAGAGGGGATGCCTTCCGGGGCATCCCCAAGCTTAGGCTCTTGGTTGTCCTTGAATATTACCTTGGGGTGCCTTGGTCATCCCCAAGCTTAGGCTCTTGCCACTCCTTATTCCATACTCCATCAAATCCTTACCCAAAACTTGAAAACTTCACAACACAAAACTCAACAGAAAATCTCATAAGATCCGTTAGTATAAGAAAATAAATCACCACTTTTGCTACCGTTGTGAACTCATTCTTTATTTATATTGGTGTAATATCTACTGTATTCCAACTTATCCATGGTTCATACCCGCCGATACTACCCATAGAATCATCAAAATAAGCAAAAAACACATAGAAAACAGAATCTATCAAAAACAGAACAGTCTGTAGTAATCTGTAACTCTCGAATACCCTGTAACTCAAAAAATTCTAAACAATTAGGAAGACCTAAGCAATTTGTTTATTAATCTTCTTCAAAAAGAATCAAATCAAAAGCATTCTTCTGTTAAAAATGATAATTGTTTTTCTGAGCACAAAAGTTTCTGTTTTTCAGCAAGATCAAATCAACTATCACTGTAAGCTATCCCAAAGGTCTTACTTGGCACAAACACTAATTAAAACATAAAACCACATCTAACCAGAGGCTAGATGAATTATTTATTGCAAAGCAGAATATAAAAAGCAAAAACAAAAAATAAAATTGGGTTGCTGCTACCTCTTGAGCATGCGTTGGTTTTCCCTTGAAGAGGAAAGGGTGATGCAGCAAAGTAGCGTAAGTATTTCCCTCAGTGTTTGAGAACCAAGGTATCAATCCAGTAGGAGATAACACGCAAGTCACCTAGTACCTGCACAAACAATCAAGAACCTCACAACCAACACGATAAAGGGGTTGTCAATCCCTTCACGGTCACTCGCAAAAGTGAGATCTGATAAAGATAATAAGATAAATATTTTTGGTATTTTTGTTGTATAGATTGCAAAGTAAAGATTGCAAAATAGTAAACGAGATGTGATGTAAATAAAAGAGATGCAATATAATAAGAAAGAGACCCGGGGGCCATAGGGTTCACTAGTGGCTTCTCTCAAGATAGCATATATTACGGTGGGTGAACAAATTACTGCCGAGCAATTGATAGAAAAGCGCATAATTATGAGAATCTAGGCATGATCATGAATATAGGCATCACGTCCATGTCAAGTAGACCGAAACAATTCTGCATCTACTACTATTACTCCACACATCGATCGCTATCCATCATGCAACTAGAGTATTAAGTTTATAAGAACAGAGTAACGCATTAAGCAAGATGACATGATGTAGAGGGATAAACTCAAGCAATATGATATAACCCCATCTTTTTATCCTCGATGGCAACAATACAATACGTGCCTTGCTGCCCCTACTATCACCGGGAAAGGACACCGCAAGATTGAACCCAAAGCTAAGCACTTCTCCCATTGCAAGAAAGATCAATCTAGTAGGCCAAACTAAACCGATAATTCGAAGAGACTTGCGAAGATATCAAATCATGCATATAAGAATTCAGATAAGAACCAAAATTATTCATAGATAAACTTGATCATAAATCCACAATTCATCGGATCTCGCCAAACACACCGTGAAAGAGTATTACATCGAATAGATCTCCAAGAACCTCGAGGAGAACTTTGTATTGAGAACCAAAGAGAGAGAAGAAGCCATCTAGCTAATAACTATGGGCCCGAAGGTCTGTGGTAAACTACTCACACATCATCGAAGAGGCTATGGTGTTGATGTAGAAGCCCTTTGTGATCGATTCCCCCTCTGGCAGATCGCCGAAAAAGGCCCCAAGATGGGATCTCACGGGTACAGAAGGTTGCGGCGGTGGAAAAGTGGTTTCGTGGCTCCCCCTGATGTTTTTAGGGTATAAGAGTATATATAGGCGAAAGAAGTACGTCGGTGGAGCTCCGTGGGGCCCACGAGGGTGGGGGGCACGCCAACCCCCCTGGGCGCGCCCTCCTACCTCGTGGCCGCCTCGCGAAGTTCCAGACTTCAACTCCAAGTCTTCTGGATTGCTTTCGTTCCAAGAAAGATCATCGCGAAGGTTTCATTCCGTTTGGATTTCGTTTGGTATTCCTTTTCTGCAAAACACTAAAATAGGCAAAAAAGCAGAAACTGGCACTGGGCCTTCGGTTAATAGGTTAGTCCCAAAAATAATATAAAAGAGCATATTAAAGCCCATTAAACATCCAAAATAGATAATATAATAGCATGGAACAATAAAAAATTATAGATACGTTGGAGACGTATCAAGCACCCCAAGCTTAATTCATGCTCGTCCTCGAGTAGGTAAATGATAAAAACAGAATTTTTGATGTGGAATGCTACCTAACATAATTTTCAATGTTATTTTCTTTATTGTGGCATGAATGTTCAAATCCGAAAGATTCAAGATCAAAGTTTAATATTGACATAAAAATAATAATACTTCAAGCATACTAACAAAGTAATCATGTCTTCTCAAAATAACATGGCCAAAGAAAGTTCATCCCTACAAAATCATATAGTTTGGCTATGCTCCCTCTTCGTCACACAAAATGCTCAAATCATGCACAACTCCGATGACAAGCCAAGCAATTGTTTCATACTTTAGTATTCTCAAACTTTTTCAACTTTTACGCAATACATGAGCGTGAGCCATGGACATAGCACTATAGGTGGAATAGAATGGTGGTTGTGGAGAAGACAAAAAAGAGGAAGATGGTCTCACATCAACTAGGCATATTAATGGGCTATGGAGATGCCCATTAATAGATATCAATGTGAGTGAGTAGGGATTGCCATGCAACGGATGCACTAGAGCTATAAATGTATGAAAGCTCAACAAAAGAAACTAAGTGGGTGTGCATCCAACTTGCTTGCTCACGAAGACCTAGGGCATTTGAGGAAGCCCATTGTTGGAATATACAAGCCAAGTTCTATAATGAAAATTCCCACTAGTATATGAAAGTGACAAAATAAGAGACTCTCTAGCATGAAGATCATGGTGCTACTTTGAAGCACAAGTGTGAAAAAAGGATAGTAACATTGCCCCTTCTCTCTTTTTCTCTCATTTTTTTTGGGCCATCTCTTTTTTTTATTTGGCCTTTCTTTTTTTTTCTTTTGGGCCTTCTCTCTTTTTTTTGGCCTTTCTCTCTTTTTATTTTATTTCCTCACACGGGACAATGCTCTAATAATGATGATCATCACACTTCTATTCATTTACAACTCAAGGATTACAACTCGATACTAGCACAAAATATAACTCTATATGAGTGCCTCCAGCGATGTACCGGAATGGGCAATGAATCAAGAGTGACATGTATAAAAACTATGAATGGTGGCCTTGCCACAAATACGATGTCAACTACATGATCATGCAAGGCAATATGACAATGATGAAGCGTGTCATAATAACGGAACGGTAGAAAGTTGCATGGCAATATATCTCGGAATGGCTGTGGAAATGCCATAATAGGTAGGTATGGTGGCTGTTTTGAGGAAAGTATATGGTGGGTTTATGGTACCGGTGAAAGTTGCGCAGTACTAGAGAGGCTAGCAATGGTGGAAGGATGAGAGTGCGTATAATCCATGGACTCAACATTAGTCATAAAGAACTCACATACTTATTGCAAAAATCTACAAGTCATCAAAACCAAGCACTATGCGCATGCTCCTATGGGGATAGATTGGTAGGAAAAGACCATCGCTCGTCCCCGACCGCCACTCATAAGGATGACAATCAAAGAAACACCTCATGCTTCAAATTTGTTACACAACGGTTACCATACGTGCATGCTACGGGACTTGCAAACCTCAACACAAGTATTTCTCAAATTCACAAATACTCAACTAGCATGACTCTAATATCACCATCTTCATATCTCAAAACAATCATCAAGTATCAAACTTCTCATAGTATTCAATGCACTCTATATGAAAGTTTTTATTATACCCATCTTGAATGCCCATCATATTAGGACTAATTTTATAACCAAAGAAAATTACCATGCTGTTCTAAAAGACTCTCAAAATAATATAAGCAAAGCATGAGAGATCAATAATTTCTATAAAATAAAACCACCACCGTGCTCTAAAAAGATATAAGTGAAGCACTAGAGCGAAATTATCTAGCTCAAAAGATATAAGTGAAGCACATAGAGTATTCTAATAAATTCCAATTCATGTGTGTCTCTCCCAAAAGGTGTGTACAGCAAGGATAATTGTGCTAAACTAAAAAGCAAAGACTCAAATCATACAAGACGCTCCAAGCAAAACACATATCATGTGGTGAATAAAAATATAGCCTCAAGTAAAGTTACCGATAGACGAAGACGAAAGAGGGGATGTTCTGGGGCATCCCCAAGCTTAGGCTTTTGGTTGTCCTTGAATTTTACCTTGGGGTGCCTTGGGAATCCCCAAGCTTAGGCTCTTGCCACTCCTTATTCCAAAATCCATCAAATCTTTACCCAAAAACTTGAAAACTTCACAACAGAAAACTTAACAGAAAATCTCATGAGCTCCGTTAGTATAAGAAAACAAACCACCACTTTAAGGTACTGTAATGAACTCATTATTTATTTATATTGGTGTTAAACCTACTGTATTCCAACTTATATATGGTTCATACCCCCCGATACTACCCATAGATTCATCAAAATAAGCAAACAACACACGAAAAACAGAATCTGTCAAAACAGAACAGTCTGTAGCAATCTGATTCATAGGCATACTTCTGTAACTCCAAAAATTCTTAACAAATAGGAAGACTTAGATATTTTTTTATTGATCTATTGCAATTGGAATCAGTATTTTATCACTCTCTGGTGATTTTTAACAATTGTTTTCGTGAGCAGAAAGTTTCTGTCTTTTTTCAGCAAGATCAAATAATTATCACCCAAGAAGATCCTATAGGTTTTACTTGGCACAAACACTAATTAAAACATAAAACCAAATCTAACTAGAGTCTGGATGAATTATTTATTACTAAACAGGAACAAAAAGCAAGAAACAAAAATAAAATTGGGTTGCCTCCCAACAAGCGCTATCGTTTAACGCCCCTAGCTAGGCATAAAGCAAGAATAGATCTAGGTATTATCATCTTCTGTAAGCAATTCTTCAATTGAACACATATGACCCTGAGGAGGTTCTTTGGTTTTATTAATAATCAAACTCCTAGGCAAGAAATCAAGAAATTCATTGGTAGCAAAAGGTTCCTTAATGATATCAAAAAAGTTGGGATGAACACTTATTGATTTGAGGTCTTCATTTTCTTTACTAGAAGATTCACCCCTATTTTTAGGAATATAAACTTGGCAACTTTGGTAGGAGGAGGATTTGAGGTATTTTTAATGGTCTAAAAATCGGATCCCAAGTTGGTAATAATATCTTCGAGTTTATCAATTCTAGTGGAATCTTGGTCTATCTTTTCATTAACTATGGGTTCCTTTTCCCTAAGATTTTTCAGAGTAACTCCCACCTTAGATCCATATTGGGTAATGTGGTTGTGGATCTTTTTATCAAAATTTTCGATTAACTCTACAGTGGAAATTTTATTTTCAATTATATCAAGCCTTTGCATCACATGTTCCAAAGTTAAAATAGTTCCATTGACCATAAGAGGTGGTGGGCCTAACAAATCTATCATAGGATTATAAGAATCAAAAGTATGGCTTCCCAAAAAATTCCCTCCGGTAATGGTGTCAAGAACATATCTATTCCAAGGAGTGATGCCTACATAAAAATTGCGAAGAAGAACGGAAGTGGATTGCTTTTTAGTAGATCTATTTTGAGCATTGCAAATTCTATACCAAGCATCTTTTAGGTTTTCTCCCTCCCTTTGTTTAAAATTGAGAACTTCATTACCGGGAGTATTAACAATGATAGGAGGGCTAGCTATGACGGTGAAACAAATGATCTAACACACGGACACACAAGAGGCAAGCAAAATGAAGCGAGCGGGAAAGAGACAAAGAAAAGGCAAAGGTTTTTGAAAATCGTTTTAGAAGTGGGGGAGAGGAAAACGAGAGGTGAATGGCAAATAATGTAATGCGAGGGAGAAGAGTTTATGATGGGTACTTGGTATGTCTTGACTTGAGCGTAGATCTCCTCGGCAACGGCGCCAGAAATGGCTAGTTGATGGGAGATCAAATCTTGACTTGACTTGGCGCAAATCTCCCCGGCAACGGCGCCAGAAATCCTTCTTGCTACCTCTTGAGCATGCATTGGTTTTCCCTTGAAGAGGAAAGGGTGATGCAGCAAAGTAGCGTAAGTATTTCCCTCAGTTTTTGAGAACTAAGGTATCAATCTAGTAGGAGATAACACGCAAGTCACCTAGTACCTGCACAAACAATCAAGAACCTCGCAACCAACGCGATAAAGGGGTTGTCAATCCCTTCACGATCACTCGCAAAAGTGAGATCTGATAAAGATAATAAGATAAATATTTTTGGTATTTTTGTTGTATAGATTGGAAAGTAAAGATTGCAAAATAGTAAACGAGATGTGATTTAAGTAAAAGAGATGCAATATAATAAGAAAGAGACCCGGGGCCATAGGTTTCACTAGTGGCTTCTCTCAAGATAGCATATATTACGGTGGGTGAACAAATTATTGCCGAGCAATTGATAGAAAAGCGCATAATTATGAGAATATCTAGGCATGATCATGAATATAGACATCACGTCCGTGTCAAGTAGACAGAAACGATTCTGCATCTACTACTATTACTCCAAACATCGACCGCTATCCAGCATGCATCTAGAGTATTAAGTTCATAAGAACAGAGTAACGCATTAAGCAAGATGACATGATGTAGAGGGATAAACTCAAGCAATATGATATAAACCCCATCTTTTTATCCTCGATGGCAACAATACAATACATGCCTTGCTGCCCCTACTGTCACTGGGAAAGGACACCGCAAGATTGAGCCCAAAGCTACGCACTTCTCCCATTGCAAGAAAGATCAATCTAGTAGGCCAAACTAAACCGATAATTCGAAGAGACTTGCGAAGATATCAAATCGTGCATATAAGAATTCAGAGAAGAACCAAATATTATTCATAGATAAACTTGATCATAAATCCACAATTCATCGGATCTCTGCAAACACACCGCAAAAGAGTATTACATCGAATAGATCACCAAGAACATTGAGGAGAACTTTGTATTGAGAACCAAAGAGAGAGAAGAAGCCATCTAGCTAATAGCTATGGACCCAAAGGTCTGTGGTAAACTACTCACACATCATCGGAGAGGCCATGGTGTTGATGTAGAAGCCCTCCGTGATCGATTCCCCCTCCGGCAGATCGCCGGAAAAGGCCCCAAGATGGGATCTCACGGGTACAGAAGGTTGCGGCGGTGGAAAAGTGGTTTCATGGCTCCCCCTGATGTTTTTAGGGTATAAGAGTATATATAGGCGAAAGAAGTACATCGGTGGAGCTCCGTGGGGCCCATGAGGGTGGGGGCGCACCTACCCCCCTGGGTGCGCCCTCCTGCCTCGTGGCCGCCTCGCGGAGTTCCAGACTTCAACTCCAAGTCTTCTGTATTGCTTTCGTTCCAAGAAAGATCATCGCGAAGGTTTCATTCCGTTTGGATTTCGTTTGGTATTCCTTTTCTGCAAAACACTGAAATAGGCAAAAAAAACAGAAACTGACACTGGGCCTTCGGTTAATAGGTTAGTCCCAAAAATAATATAAAAGAGCATATTAAAGCCCATTAAACACCCAAAACAGATAATATAATAGCATGGAACAATAAAAAATTATAGATACATTGGAGACGTATCAGTTGCCTCCCAATAAGCACTATTGTTTAACGCCCTTAGCTAGGCATAAAAACACGAATAGACCTAGGTATTGTCATCTTCGGTATGCAATTCTTCAATTACACACTTATAATCCTTAGGGGATTCTTTGGTTTTATCAATGATTAAAGTCTTTGGCAAGAAATCAAGAAAAAATTCGTTCATGGCAATTGGTTCCTTAATAATATCGAAATAATTGGGGTGAACTCTTATTGATTTGAGATCTCATTTTCTTTACTCGAAGATTCACCCTTATTCTTAGGAACGTAAGTAAACTTGGCAATCTTAGTAGGAGGAAGATTTTGAGTATTTTTAACGAAGGAAAAAGCGGAACCCAAGTTGGTAATAATTGTCAGATTTTGGGTTCCGCAAACCCTTGAGAGGTTCGAACTCCGGGGTGCGTGTGAAGAACTCGTCCTCCCCAGTCTGCCAACTCACTAATCTCACAGCCTAGCTCGACGAACTGTAAGGAAAAGGGACACAACTGTTTAACCAGGTTCGGGCCACCTTGCAGTGTAAAACCCTACTCTTGCTTGGTGGTGGATTGGCCTCGAGGGGCTGAGGATGAACTAGTACAGTGGCGAACAGCCTCAGGAGGAGAGGTGTTCTTGGGCTCGAGTGAGCTGGTGATTGTGAGGGTGGAATGGATCCTATCCTTCCCTATGGTGGTGGCTAAGTCCTATTTATAGTGGCCTTGGTCCTCTTCCCAAATGAAGGCGGGAAGGGATCCCACAACGGCCAAATTCGAAGGGAGACAACAAGTACATGCTATCCTGACAAAAGTAGTCTTCGCCTGCAAAAGCCTCTGGTCGTGACTCCGCGGTGGGCTTGGTGATCACCTCCTTCCTGCCGTCCTGGCGGTCTTGGTCTTGTTGCACGGGAATGGAAACCTTTGGCCGATTCCTCGGGACTCCACGCCTGCGCTTGCCTCCTTAGCACCAAAGAGGAAACTGGCACACTGCGCCCGCTGGTGCCCGCCTGGCCTTGGTCGTCATGGCTCACATCATCTGGACCTCATGAGGTGAGGCTTGCATAGAGATCTCCTCTCCCCAGGAGCCAGCCTGAGGAGGCCGCTCCTGCTGAAGGCCTTGGTGGCGTCCGCCTCGCGAGGCTTGGCCCCTCGCGAGGGTCTTGAGTTGTTGTCGCTGAAGTTGGGCCGTACCAGGCCGTCGATGGATCCATGCCGTGGGCCGCAGGCAGGCAAGTCTGGGTACCCCCGTTCCCAGAATGCCGACAGTAGCCCCCGGGCCCAAGGCGCGCTCGAACTTGGCTTCGAGGCGAAGCCAAAGGGCAAGTGCGGAGCGCCGCGGGCCCTAACCGCCTGCGGCCTCGGTCGACGCATGGCGATTGATGAGACGTGGGCGTCTCCGCTTCCCCACGCGGCCTCGGCAACTGTCCCTGGCTGACAAAAGGGCTAGCGCTTGCCGCTGAGCCTTCATTGCCTTTCTTCCATCTTGCTCAAGATCCCCTTCTCCCTCTGCTCAGAAAACCTCCAGATATGCCGATCTTCCCTGAGCTCGCCACCGATGGCCTCCGATAAGGCAAAGTCTTTGGCTCCGAATGCATGCCCAGCTTCTTGGTTCGAGCCAGCCCTGAGCGCGTCCACCATCGCCGAGGAGAAGCACCTCGCCGCCGCGCTCCAGCTGACGGCGTGCAGCAGCAACGAGGGGGGAGAGACGGCGCTCCGGGTCGACTCTGCCAAGCCGGAAACCTTGGGCGGCACCATTTACCCCTTCTTCCCTTTACAACATCTTCGCCGGGCTGGTTCCTCCCTTCTCCAGTTTCTTCTACGCCATCCTTCGCCATTACGGGCTCCACGCCCTCCATCTTCACCCCAACTCCATCCTCCTCCTGTCGATCTTCGCCTTCTACTGCGAGGCGTTCATGGGGGTGATGCCCTCCGTTGTGCTGTTCCGCCACTTCTTCTACCTCCAGACGAGCAGCGGCCAGTGCTCTGGATGCACCAGCTTCATCGTGGCCAACGGCAGCAACGCGATCTCTCGGGCCGGGAAGAAGGTGGAGGACTTCCGGAACAAGTGGATCTTCATGGACGCCAAGCGCTCCTACGCTCGGCTGGAGCTACCGACCGGGTTGCCGACACCCCAGGATGGATGGGCTCACGAGAAGCTCACTGACCCCCGGGCGGAGCAGTTGCAGGAGAGGATGACGGCAGACCTGAAGGCGGAGGACCCGAAGGCGGAGAGGCTGACGTGGGCCATGATCTTTAAAGAGTTCCAAACGCAACGCCTGGCTCCGCTCCAGGCGCACTCGCGCCCCCTATGGAGATTCAAGGGCGCGGAAGATGACCTCTAGTTGTGCCCGGACAACTTGTCTGACGAGGAGCTGAGCAAGGTCATGCACACCTTGCTCGGGAAGGACCAGGGTGGCTCCACGGACGCCCATCTCCCACTGTACCGTCGTGCCGAAGGGGAGAAGATAGCCGCCTCCATGCCTGTCTTCAACAAGCGGGGGCTCGTGCCGCTGGAGCCTTCCCTGCCCGTGGGCTCCCCCGTGCCGGTGTCCTCCAGTGATCCCTCCAGGGAGGAGGGGAGCGAGAGCTCGGAAGCGACCTTGGAGGAGGTGGGGGAGGCTTCTCCCCCATGGCAGAGCGAACTCCTCCGCGCCTTCTCTGACGACGACGCCGGCGAGCACCCAGTCAGGGAGTCGCCACACTCCGCCGGGGTCATGACAAGGTCGAGGGGCACCCCTCCTAAGAAGCTCAAGCTGGGGATCCCGAAGAAGGACATGTCATCATTGCTTCCCCGGGGCGGCGCTTCTGCCTCGTCGCCGGCCTCCATCGTAGAGCCGGCCGCGCACTCGTCCGCCCCTGGGAGCGCGGCACCGCCCGTGCCCAGGAAGCTTGGGGGCATCGCGCTCTTGGGTAGGAAGAGGGATTATGTCGCCGAGGATCAGTAAGTATTTCCTTGCCCTTGCTTTTTGATCTTGACGTAGTACTCAATATCTCCATCTTGATGCCAGGCTGATGTCGGCGGTGAAAAGGAAGAAGGAGGATGCTGGAGCCGTCGAGGCCAAGCGACCTGCCATGGTCGCAACTAACCCACATGGTGGGCCCATAACCCACAGTTCCATAGGATCGAAACCTGACTCTCCTATACATCCTTGATTCCGAGTTATCCTTTGCACTTGGTTTCGTATGTAATTCACGAAACACCTTCCTAGAGATGATCTACTCTAGTATCAAACGCAATATTATTCCCGTTGCTCTGAAACCCTTTCACGCTCTGTTTCAGGCATCGGACAATTGTCTATCTACTTGAAACTTCTTATTGTGCCTTCTTATTTTGCTCTCGATGTTTTTCTTAAGTTCAATTCAAGAGTTACCTTCCGCCACCTCCCCTGAGATATCTCCCAGATAAGCACCCTTGTAGAGGTCCATTCTTCCGAAGTTACCCCTTGCCCTTTCGTAAGTACGATGAGGACCCCAAAGAAAGGATGGCAGCTTCGTCATGATGCATCAACGCAATGGACCGACCTCTTCGAGAAGAGCAACCAAGACCAAGAGGACTTGTTAGAATTTCGTAACCAATCCTTTCCACTTACTCCACCTCTTAAATCTCGGGATGAGATTTCTTGTAGTGGAGAAGATTTGTAACACCCCGAGAATCATGCTACATTAATCTCCCCCTAATGGTGGCCATGTCATCATAATTACTTTGCAAGTTGCCACTTGTCAAAAATCAAATTCAAAATTCACTTTGTAATGCAACTCAATTTTCTTCATTTTCAAAAGTGCAAACTAATTAGTTCATAATTTTGAAAATAATCCCTAAGTGTTTTTCATGAAGAAGCCAACCTCATTTGGATTCTGAAAATGCCCTGGGAATTATTTAAGTGGATCAACAGCAATTTACTTGACCTATTCTTTTTCTAAAAATGTTTAAAGTTTTCCAAATGTCCCCAAACGTTGCGAGCCACTCCAGAATATTGCGTTGATTTATTTGCCAAATATCATGGGCAAAAGAAATGTTTTGTTATCTTTTAAACTGCAAAATGAAATAAAAGAAAGTAACAGGCAGAAAAGGAATAAAAACTAAATTCGTCTCCTGTACACTTTGGCCCACCGTGAGCAGTACCCAGCCCAGCCCAACTCACCATTATCTTCAATACCTGTTCACCCATGGCGTCGTGGCTATTGCCCGCGCGTCCATGGCCGGATCCTCCACGCGGCAGCCATCCGCCGCTACCCGGTGCCTATTAGGTCGTCGTCGCCCCCCTGCAAACCCTAGCCTCCATTCGCCCCTCTCCTTACTCCCTCGTCCCGTTCTGGACGTGCCCAACACCGTCATCGCCATGGCCCTCATCGATCCCATGGCCACTGCCCTCCCCGTCCCCTAGGACTGCCCCAGGACTCCTCCCGCCTCCGCTGCTTCCTCTATGCTGAAGAACGCGAGCCAAGTGCCTCTGCTTTGACCGGATCGAGTCTTTCCCCTTCTCTACATCGCCGACGCCATTGCCGGAATTCGTCGCCTCCGAGCCTCCCCCGAGCCCGCTATGCACCCCTACAGGCTCACCGTGAGCTCCTCTTCCTCCCCCCACCTCTCTTGCATGAGCTCGTCCTCTAGGCCGTAGGACCGCCATGGCCGAAATGCCGCACGGCTGGTCGCCGGCGTTACTCCGGTAGCCTATTGGTCACACGCGTGTGCCCATCGTCTTCGTTGCATCTCGTAGGTGCCCCCCTAGCCTCTTGCTCGTCGTGTGTGTGCCCGTGGCTTCGACCGCGTTGAGTCCGAGCCGGGGCCACCGCTCAGCCCCGCGCTCCCTCGCCTCTGGCCGCGTCCGGCCGCTACCTTGGCCGCCCTGCGCGCGCTAGCCCGCACATGCCCGCGCCCACGCTGCATCCTGCCTTGCCACGCGCCATGTCTTCTGCCGCCGCTACCCTACTATCGCTGCTGTCTGCTGCCCCGCTCGACTGCGCGTAGTGCCCGTGCTGGCCGCGTCCACCCTGCCGCTCCCATGCCGCTCCTCACTGACCAGCGCCGTGGCCGGCTGGCCTCTGCCGTCTCACGCGCCTGTGCGCCCGTCCGCCCGCTGTCTCTCTCATGCGCTCGCACTGCTCACTGCTAGCTTCTGATGCTCGGTGTTGCTCCCTACTGCTGTTGTTCTTGCGTTGCGGCTGCTCTGCTTCTGCCACTAGCTGATGCTTGTTGCTGCGCCGATGCTGCTGCTGGCCATGACCGCATCCAGCCCGCGTGCCTGCTGCTGCGCTGCTTCTTGCCACTACTGTTGCCCGCTGCCGCTGCTTGCTACTGCTGCCTGCGGAGCCGCCTTGCTCTCCAGTTCATTGCATGCGTGCCTAGCCATGCATTGCCGGCTTGCTACTGCCCAGCATGGCCGGCCTATTTAGATTATTAGAGCTAGATTAGTTTAGGGATCAATTAGTGGCTAGCTTAGCCTATGTACAAATTACATACGGGTCCCATGTAGTTAACAGTCTAAATAAATCCCTAAATACAACTACTGCCTATGACATGTGGGATCCACCTACACTATTCACCCCTTTACCAGTCAATGTTGACTGGGTCAACTAGGGCCCCTAGCCCCACCTGTCCGCCATGTGTGCATTGCTGGGTACACAGAAAGTGTACCCATAGCAATTTTACCTTTTTATTTCGAAATAATAATGATTTCAGAAAATCCAGAAAATCGTTTAAACTCCGAAAATTCTTAGAAAATAAATCGTAACTCGGATGAAAAAGTTTTATTCATGAAAGTTGCTCAGAATGACGAGACGAATCCGACTATGCAGTCCGTTTGTCCGCCACATGTCCCTAGCATAGCGAACATCGAACCTTTCCCCTCCGGTTCGTCTTTCAGAAAATGCCTAACCCGGGGAAAACATTCCCGGATACCTTCCCCCTTCGCCGGTATCGTGTAGCAGTGCGTTAGAACACCACTAACTCTGCCTGTTGCCATGTCTGTCATGCACCTGTTTGCTTTGTATTTACTGTTTCTTCCCCCTCTTCTTCTCTGGTAGACCCCGAGACCGCTGCTGATGCCCCTGTGATCGACTACGTCACTGACGACCCTTCCTTCTCAACAGAGCTTCCAGGCAAGCCCCCCCCCCTCGATCACTCCGATATCGCCCATTCCATTCTCTCTCATGCTTGCATTAGATTTTGGATACTGTTATTGTTTGCTCCTATTCTGATGCATAGCCTGTTTTGCTACCTGCTTTCATACTTTACCTGCTTATTATAAACTCCTTAGTATAGGCTAGTTAGAGATCCATCAGTGACCCCCCACTTTGTCTCGACTGCCCCGCTGGATTATCAGAAGACCCGATCAACGGGATCGAAGACCAGGCCCCGGCACCGTACATCACTTTCCCCTTAGTTGCTCGACACTACTGGGTTACTATCGAGTGCCGAGGGTGATACCTCATCAGCACTTCTGATGTTAACCTTGTAGGTTAGTTCATGGGTTATGGTCATCGAGGGTGATTCCTCCTTCTCCACTCCCGATAACGACACTGTCGTGCAACTCCTCAAGAGTGGACCTCGAGGGTGATTCCTCCTTCGTTCACCTTGACTATAACATCAGGTGGAATTCCATCGAGGGTGATTCCTCAGGGTTCCCTTTGGTGTTAGACACACAGTTACTATGGTTACTATGACTTTACACTGAACCATGTTACTAAAGACAGGTCGGCCCTGAGGGGTACCCGCGCGAGCTTAATTGCGAGTGATGTGGAGTCGGGTTGACCTGGAAGGTGCCCTCGAGATACTTACGAGGCATGGCCGGGAATTCTTAGCCCTTGTCGCAAGTCCTCAAGACGGGGCGACGAGGTCACATCGATCATGAGTCTCTGCTCGTTACCGCGTGCTCCTAATCCACTATGATTTGGATATTTGATCCGAGGGGCCTCTGGCCTGATAGCACTAACCATCACGTGGGCATAGTATGGGTGTTCTGCGTCGTATGCATCAGCCGAAGCTTAATAGACGTCATGCGACTGAGCGGCGCGCGCCGGGTTGGACTGCGTAAGCACCTGCCTTTTTAAGGAGGTAGCTAGGTCTGCTCACCAGCCGCCCACGCAACGTGCAGGAGTTCCCGGGGCGATGGCCCAAGACCCCTGGGGGCATAGGTTTAGTCCGGCGTGCTGACCTCTCTATTAAGCCTAGGTCGAGTTGCGGCGTATCGTTTAGCCGAGGCCGGGCATGACCCAGGAAAGTGTGTCCGGCCGGAGTTAATCGAGCGTGGTTGGTAAGTGGTGCACCCCTGCAGGGAATAAAACATCTATCGATAGTCTGTCCTACGATAACGGACACTTGGAGTTGTATCCCGATCGATACAACTAGAACTTGATGCCGAGGCATGTAATGGAAATGATGGCTCCGGGATTGTTTTCTCGCAGGGAGTCGAGGAAGTGATCTCTGGGCGATGTTATAACATACTTACTAATATTATAATATGCCACTCTTATCTCTTCTGATGCTGCAGGATGCTTGGATTTGCTTGAAGATGCTAGTCTTCGATAGGGTTAGGCCTTCTCCCTATTCTGGCATTTCTGCAACCCAGTCCACATATACAACCTTCCTTTGATAATGGTGCATATGTAGTGTAGATCCTTGCTTGCTGAGTACTTCAGATGAGTACTCACAGTTGCTTTGCTTCCTATTTCCCCCTTTTCCATTCTTCTCAGATGTCGCAACTAGATGGTGGAGCCCAGGATCCAGACGACCCCACCGACGACTACTACTACCTCGAGGGTGCCTACTACTACGTGGAGACCGCTGACGACCAGGAGTAGCTAGGAGGCTCCCAGGCAGTAGGCCTTGCCTTTTCGATCGTTGTTGCTTTTGTGCTAGCCTTCTTAAGGCAAACTTGTTCAACTTATGTCTGTACTCAGATATTGTTGCTTCCGCTGACTCTTGTGTATTCGAGCCCTCCAGGCCCCTGGCTTGTAATATAAAGCTTGTATTATTTTAATTTGTGTCTAGAGTTGTGTTGTGATATCTTCCCATGAGTCCTTGATCTTGATCGTACACATTTGCGTGTATGATTAGTGTACGATTGAATCGAGGGCGTCACAGAGGAGATTGATCCCACGGGCAGGTTCAGGAGCCACGAGCGCGCACCATCCTTGAGGGCCATGGGAAACCAGTTTTCCACGACCTTCTCGTCGCCGTTGGCTGCCTCGATGCTCAGCTCTAGAGCTGCAGGAACTCGACTGGGTCGGGGGTGCCGTCGTAGCGTGGAGGCAGGTCGGGCTTGAACTTCCCCGGCCAGACGACGCTGCGTAGCTCCGGAGTGAAGGTGCGACAACCCGCTGTGGTTACGGGAGCCCGTCGTGGAGGTGGAGCCTGGTCTTGGCACTCGCGCGCCACCGCCGCAGGCCGCGCGCGGTCTTGACGTGGTGGTGCTGGGAGTGCATGAGCATCTTCTTGCGGCCGCTGCACCACCTGGCCGCTTTCCTCTTCACGCGCCGACGCCCTGTGCGGCGGGTCGCACCGCGGGGCCTCGCACCTTGGCCCGAGGGCGACGTCTTGATGAGGAGGTGGAGGAGGTGCTCCGTGGGCTACGTCTCCCGCAGCAGGCGGCGGCTGAGTCAGCGAGCGAGACGGTGCAGGAGAGTCCCCGGCGGTGCTGACAAGCTTGGCGATGCGGTCCAGCCAGCCTTCATAGAGGTCGTCGATGGGGCGGTAGCGCAGGAGCTCACGCGCCATGAGCAACGCAGCCTGCGCATTCGCCGGCCCGCGACGAGCATGAGACGACGAACCAGCCGGAGTCAGCGACGGGGTGGCGGTGCGCCCATCCCGCCGCACAGAAGGGTGCCGTGACGAAGCTTGCTACTCATGCCCCGCGGGGCCGGTGGCGGCGTTCACCACTGGAGATGGGGGATGGCGAGGGTAGCCGTCTTCCGCAGGCGCTGTCTGAGCGACGCGAGCGGCGAGGGCGGCCCGGCGCTCATCACGAGCTCGACGAGCGTCAGCCATGGAAGCGGTGGAGCGGTGGCGGATCGACCGGCGGAGGAGACGCTCCGATGCACCCCTACCTGGCACGCCAAATGTCGGATTTCGGGTTCCGCAAACCCTTGAGAGGTTCTAACTCTGGGGTGCATGCGAAGAACTCGTCCTCCCCAGTCTGCCTACTCGCTAATCTCACAGCCTAGCTCGACGAACTATAAGGAAAAGGGACACAACAGTTTACCCAGGTTCGGGCCACCTTGCGGTGTAAAACCCTACTCCTTCTTGGTGGTGGATTGGCCTCAAGGGGCTGAGGATGAACTAGTACAATGGAGAACAACCTCAGGAGGAGAGGTGTTCTTGGGCTCGAGTGAGCTGGTGAGTGTGAGGGTGGAATTGATCCGATCCTTCCCTATGGTGGTGGCTAAGTCCTATTTATAGTGGCCTTGGTCCTCTTCGCAAATGAAGGCGGGAAGGGATCCCACAACGGCCAAATTCAAAGGGAGACAACTAGTACATGCTATCCTGACAAAAGTAGTCTTCTCCGGCAAACGCCTCTAGTCGTGATGCCGCGGTGGGCTCGGTGATGACCTCCGTCCTGCCGTCCTGGCGGTCTTGGTCTTGTTGCACGGGAATAGAAACCTTTGGCCGATTCCTCGGGACTCCGCGCCTGTGCTTGCCTCCTTAGCACCAAAGAGGAAACTGGTACACTGTGCCCGCTGGCGCCTACCTGGCCTTGGTCATCGTGGCTCACGCCATTCGGAACTCACGAGGTGAGGCTTGCATAGAGATCTTCGCTCCTCAGGAGCCAGCCAGAGGAGGCCGCTCCTGGTGAAGGCCTTGGTGTCGTCCGCCTCGCGAGGGTCTTGTGTTATTGTCGCTGAAGTTGGGCCGTACCAGGCCGTCGATGGAGCCACTCCGTGGGCTGCAGGCAGGCAAGTCTGGGTACCCCCGTTCCTAGAACGCCGACAATAATATCTTCTAGTTTGCCAATTCTAGTAGAATCTTGATCTATCTTTTCATTAACTATGGGTTCCTTTTCCTTAAGATTCTTTAAAGTAACTCCTACTTTAGATCCATATTGAGTAATCTGATTAGGAATCTTTTTATCCAAATTTTCAATCAACTCTACGGTAGCAATTTGATTCTCAATAATATCAAGTCTTTGCATCACATGTTCCAAGGTTAAAACAGTTCCATTGATCAAAAGAGGTGGGGGGGCTAGCAAATCTATCATGGCAATGTAAGAATCAAAAGTATGGCTCCCCAAGAAATTTCCCTTGAAGAGCCATACTTTTGATTGCTTTCGAGTATTGTGAAGAAGAACGGGAGTAGATTGCTTTCGAGTGGATCTATTTTGAGCATTGCAAATTCTATACCAAGCATCTTTTAAATTTTCTCCTTCCCTTTGTTTAAAATTGAGGACTTCATTATTAGGAGTGCTCACAATAATGGGAGGACTAGCCATGAGAGTGAAACAAGCGATCAAACGCTCGAGCACACAAAAAGGAAACGAAGAAGACGAACAGAAGAGTGGCAAAGAAAAGGCAAATCTTTTTGAAAATCATTTTAGAAGTTGGGGAGAGGAAAACGAGAGGCGAATGGCGAATAATGTAATGCAAGAGATGAGAGTTTATGCTGGGTACTTGGTATGTCTTGACTTGGCGTAGATCTCCCCGGCAACGGTGCCAGAAATTCTTCCTGCTACTTCTTGAGCTTGCGTTGGTTTTTCCCTCGAAGAGGAAAGGGTGATGCAGCAAAGGTGAGCGCCGGTGATGTCAAAGTCAAACCGTCCCTAAGTAGCCGAAACACGTTAGGAAACGGGAACCATGACTCAAACTCTCAAAGACCAAAAGTGTCAAAATTTTGTCGGAGTCCGTAGCGTGTACGCGATGGTGGTTGCGGAATGGAAATGGAGTGGCAATGCGGAAGTGTGGGCGAGGGCTGAAAATTTTCGGGCAAAAAATTTCAGTTTCGTCAGGGAGCGTCGGACGTCCGGTGGTGGTCGGACGACCGGTACTCGTCGGACGTCCGGTCGCTGTCGGACGTCGCCTGGGTGATTTCGGGCATGAGATGAACTCAGATTTTTGAGGTGGAGGTGGCAAAATTGGTCAAATTTGGGCGATTTTGTGGATGGAAATGGGGGAAATGAAGGGGGAAAGCTAGATCAACTCGAGGCAAAGCAAATCCACGGATCAAATCCAACAAAACTTCATCAAAACCAACAAATCAATTTTTTTTGGGAGGGCTATTTTTGTGGGGATTTTTGAATTTGGGACAAAATCAACAAAGCAAGGCTAGAAAACAAGGGTAGGGACTCCAAATTCATGATCAACCAAGGCTCATGATACCAAGATGATGTAGGGTGGAAACTCTAGGGCCGATCTTTCACAATTGGAGCGGATCCTACGAAGAATGCTATTCTTGAGCTTGCGGTTGTTTTTCCCTTGAAGAGGAAAGGGTGATGCAGCAAAGTAGAGATAAGTATTTCCCTCACTTTGAGAGTATCAATCTAGTAGGAGATAACGCACAAATCACCGAATACATGCACAAACAATCAAACAACTTGCACCCATCGCGATAAAGGGGTCGTCAATCCCTTCATGGTTACTTGCAAAGTGAGATCTGATAGAGATAGATAAATGATAAAGTATTTTTTTTGGTATTTTTGGTTTATAGATCGGAAAGTAAAAGATTACAAAATAGTAGATCGAAAACTTATATGATGGAAAATAGACTCGGGGGCCATAGGTTTCACTAGAGGCTTCTCTCAAGATAGCAAATAATACGGTGGGTGAACAAATTCCTGACGAGCAATTGATAGAAAAGCGCAAATTTATGATGATATCTAAGGTAATGATCATGAATATAGGCATATGTCCGTGTCAAGTAGACCGAAATGATTCTGCATCTACTACTATTACTCCACACATCGACTGCTATCCAGCATGCATCTAGAGTATTAAGTTCATAAGGAATGGAGTAACGCATTAAGCAAGATGACATGATGTAGAGGAATTAACTCAAGCAATATGATGAAAACCCCATCTTCTTATCCTCGATGGCAATAATACAATACGTGCCTTGCTGCCCCTACTGTCACTGGGAAAGGACACCGCAAGATTGAACCCAAAGCTAAGCACTTCTCCCATTGCAAGAAAAACCAATCTAGTTGGCCAAACCAAACTGATAGTTCGAAGAGAATTACAAAGATATCAAATCATGCATAAAAGAATTCAGAGAAGATTCAAATAATATTCATAGATAAGCTGATCATAAATCCACAATTCATCGGATCTCGGCAAACACACCGCAAAAAAGTATTACATCGAATATATCTCCAAGAACATCGAGGAGAACATGGTATTGAGAATCAAAGAGAGAGAAGAAGCCATCTAGCTACTTGCTATGGACCCGTAGGTCTGTGGTAAACTAGTCACGCTTCATCGGAAGGGCAATAGAGTTGATGTAGAAGCCCTCCGTGATCGAATCCCCCTCCGGCAGGGTGCCGGAAAAGGTCCCTAGATGGGATCTCACGGGTACAGAAGGTTGCGGTGGTGGTAAAGTGTTTTCGTGGATGCCGCTGTTGGTTTGGGGATATATGGGAATATATAGGCGAAATAATTAGGCCAGGAGGTGCACGAGGGGACCACAAGGGTGGGGGGCGCGCCCTACCCCCTGGGCACGCCCTCCGTCATCGTGGCCGCCTCGTGGCTCCTCCGACTTCATCTCCAAGTCTCCTGGTTGTCTTCTGGTCCAAGAAAAATCATCGTGAAGGTTTTATTCCATTTGGACTCCATTTGGTATTCCTTTTCTGCGAAACTCAAAAATAGGGAAAAATCAGGAACGGGCACTGGGCTCTAGGTTAATAGGTTAGTCCCAAAAATAATATAAAATAGCATATTAATGCATATAAAACATCCAAAATAGATACTATAATAGCATGGAACAATAAAAAATTATAGATACGTTGGAGACGTATCAAGCACATGAGGGGGAAACACAAGGGGAAACATGAGAGGAAACACTCAAACCAACAGGATTTGATTACACATGTGCTAGATCCTCGGAACACAAAGAGATACACGATCCACGATCAACAAAGGATGATACAAGTAGCAAGTTCTTCTCCGTAAGGAGGCCTTGAGGGGGTCTTCCCGTGAGGGGTCTTCAATCCACTTGGGGGATCTTCTCTGAAGAGGTCATGAACTCCAATGGAGAAGGGTATCAAGTGGATGAGCAAAGCTCTATCTCTCAAATGAGCTAATCCTTTGCTAACCCTAAGAAGAGGGAGGAGGAGGAGTATATATAGTCTAGTGTCACGAAAGGGTAAGTGGGCTTCGGCTCGACATGCTGTGAACGCATACGCGTCGCACGTCCGACGTCTCAAGGGGGCTAGGACGTCCGGTATGCGTCGGACATCCAACGTTTCGGCTCTGAAGTGCATCTGTCGGACGTCCGGTCGGGGTCGGACGTCCGAGGCGTCGGTCGTCCGGTGTCCTCCATACTTCCGACGTTTTGGTCCTGGAATGATGGTCACGGTCGTCTGGCGTGGCTCGGCCGTCCGGGCACTGGGAGGTGTCGGTCATCTGGTGCGTGTCGGTTGTCCGGCCGCTGTAGCATTCGCTGGCTGGGGCTTGTCGGGCTGGCTGAACCTTCAGGCGTCGGACGTCCGACAAGTCTCGGTTGTCCGGCGGCTAGAGATTTCCTGGCTGCTTCTCTTCTTGTTCCTTGTACTTGGTGTCCTCGTCGTCTTGTCCGTTGGGAGCAGCTGTCCCGTGGCTTCCCTCCAAGTACCTGATCACGCATAGTGTTTCCGCTTGAGGTAGTAGCCATGTCTCCTAAGTGGAAAGTGGTAGTTCGGAGAGGAGCGAGTTCATCTTATCTTCGATAGCCTTTGCTCGAGCTCTTATCATTGGTCCAAGTGGTGTCGTGGGAGACGTAGGTAGGTCCATGGGGATGACCGTGGGATTCTCCGCATCATCAAAGAGGACTGGAAGCGTGGAGACAAGGCTCGAAGTGATGGAGCAGCAAGTCTTCAAGTGTCAAGGGATGGTGGAACATGGACTCAACGCTAATCACTCCATGATCACGGAATTAACCCGTGACCACAAGTTGGACGCCAAGAACATCGGAGAGGCCATCTTCAAGCTTCATGAGAAAATCGAGCATCTCCAAGCCCAGATCTATGACCTGCAAAACCAAAACTGTGAGTATGAATACAGATTTAAGAGGATGAGTTTGGCTGCAGATTTGAGGATCCCGGAGACTCGTTCATCTTTTTACGATGGTGAACCTATGCCTTGGAAAACGGAGGATAATCTTATTTCATCATCAACAACTCTATCATCACCACCTCCAAAGAAAGAGACTTGAGTACATGGGTATGGGTACTCCCCTTGGCTTGTGCCAAGCTTGGGGGAGGTGCCCCGGTATCGTATCACCATCACACCTTTATCTTTATCGTTTTTGTTAGTTCGATCTTTTTGATTATATCTTGGTTTAGTAGAATAAAGTTTTTAGTTTGATCTAGCTTTGAGTTCCCTTTATGTAATCGAGTCCGAGAGTTTTATAATAAAGAGTAGTTTTGAGTTGAGGGCTTTGCTTTCTTGCTATGATCTTGAGAAAAAGAAATAAAGAAAAAGAATAAAAGAAGTGAAAAGAGTATATAATGATCTTATGGAAAGTGATGACTTCACATATAAGAAGTATGAAGATTGAAACTTGTTGTGAGTTGACAAACATAGTTTTGGTCATTGTTGCAATTAAAAGGAAGTAATAAAGAAAGAGAGGTTCACATATAAATATATTATTTTGGACATCTTTTATGATTGTGAGCACTCATTAAAATATTATATGCTAAGAAGTTGATGTCGGACAAGGAAGACAACATAATGAGTTATGTTTACTTATTTCCGAATAGAAGTTATATTGTCATGGATCCTCTAACATGTGACGCTTGCTTCCACCTCATACTAGACAAAACTTCTGCACCAAGTAGAGATACTACTTGTGCATCCAAACACCCTAAAAACCCAGTTTTGCCATGAGAGTCCACTATACCTACCTATGGATTGAGTAAGATCCTTCAAGTAAGTTGTCATCAGTGCAAGCAATAAAAACTGCTCTTTAAATATGTATGATCTATCAGTGTGAGGAAAATAAGCTTTATATGAACTTGTGATATGGAAGAAATAAAAGCGACGGACTGCATAATAAAGTTCCTTATCACAAATGGCAATATAAAGTGACGTTCCTTTGCATTAAGATTTTGTGCATCCAACCAAAAAAAGCGCATGACAACCTCTGCTTCCCTCTGCAAAGGGACGATCTTTTAGTTTTTAGTGTTTACCTTTATGCAAGAGTCATGGTGATCCTCACCACTTCCTTTATTTTGCCTTCTTCTTTTGGCAAGCGTCATGTGTTGGGGAAAGATCTAGACACATATATCCACTCGAATGTAGGTGATCATGAGTTATTATTGTTGACATTACCCTTGAGGTAAATAGTTGGGTGGCGAAATTTTAAGCCCCTATCTTTCTATGTGTCTGATGGAAGCTTTGACCTCATAAATACCGCATGAGTGTTAGAAATTGTGAAAGACTAAAAGATGGTTGAGTATGTGGATTTGCTATACAAGCTCTTTTATTGACTCTTTCCGATGTTATGATAAATTGCAATTGCTTCAATGACTGAGATTATAGTTTGTTGGCTTTCAATAAAGTTTCTGATTCATACTTTACCTTGTGAATGAATTGTCACTTTAGCATAAGAAATTATATGATAATATATGTTGCTGTTCTAAAGATGATCATGGTACCTTCATGTCCGTATTTTATTTTTTTATCAACACCTCTATCTCTAAACATGTGGACATGATTATCAATCTCGGCTTTCGCTTGAGGACAAGCGAGGTCTAAGCTTGGGGGAGTTGATACATCCATTTTGCATCATGTTTTTATATCAATATTTATTGCATCATGGACTGTTATTTCACTTTATGGTACAATGCTTATGCCTTTTCTCTCTTATTTTGCAAGGTTTACATGAAGAGGGAGAATGCCGGCAGCTGGAAATCTGGACTAGAAAGGAGAAAATCTAAGAGACCTATTCTGCACAACTCCAAAAGTCCTAAAAATTTACGAAGAATTATTTTGGAATATATAAAAAATATTGGGCGAAGAAAATACCAGAGGGGACCCACCAGGTGGCCACAAGCCTGGGGGCGCCCTCCCCCCTGGGCGCGCCCCTAGGGCTTCTGGGCCCCCTGGAAGGTCTCCGGTGCCCATCTTCTGCTATATGGATGGTTTTGACCTGGGAAAAGTCAGAAGGAAGCCTTCAGGACAAAGCGCCGCCGTCTCGAGGCGGAACCTGGGCAGGAGCAATCTAGAGCTCCGACAGAGCAGTTCTGCCAGGGAAAGTTCCCTCTCAGAAGGGGAAATCGAAGCCCTCGTCATCACCAACGATCCTCTCATCGAGAGGGGGTCAATCTCCATCAACATCTTCACCAGCACCATCTCCTCTCAAACCCTAGTTCATCTCTTGTATCCCATCTTTGTCTCAAAACCTCAGATCGGTGCCTGTAGGTTGCTAGTAGTGTTGATTACTCTCCGTCGTTGATGCTAGTTGGTTTATTTGGTGGGAGATCATATGTTCAGATGCTTGATGCTATTAAATACTCCTCTGATTATGAACATGAACATGCTTTGTGAGTAGTTACGTTTGTTCCTGAGGACATGGGAGAAGTCTTGTTATAAGTAATCATGTGAATTTGGTATTCGTTCGATATTTTGATGAGATGTATGTTGTCTTTCCTCTAGTGGTGTCATGTGAACATGGACTACATGACACTTCACCATAATTTGGGCCTAGGGGAAGGCATTGGGAAGTAATAAGTATATGATGGGTTGCTAGAGTGACAGAAGCTTAAACCCTAGTTTATGCGTTGCTTCATAAGGGGCTGATTTGGATCCACATGTTTCATGCTATGGTTAGATTTATCTTAATTCTTCTTTCATAGTTGCGGATGCTTGCGAGAGGGGTTAATCATAAGTGGGAGGCTTGTCCAAGTAAGGACAACTCCCAAGCACTGGTCCACCCACATATCAAATTATCAAAGTAACGAACACGAATCATATGAGCATGATGAAAACTAGCTCAACAATAATTCCCATGTGTCCTCGCGAGCGCTTTGCTTTATATAAGAGTTCACCCGGGCTTGTCCTTTGCTACAAAAAGGATTGGGCCACCTTGCTGCACTTTTGTTACACTTGTTACTTGTTACCCGTTATGAATTATCTTATCAAAAAACTATCTGTTATCGATAATTTCAGTGCTTGCAGAAAATACCTTGCTGAAAACCGCTTGTCATTTCCTTCCGCTCTTCGTTGGGTTCGACACTCTTACTTATCGAAAGGACTACGATAGATCCCCTATACTTGTGGGTCATCAGCGACGGAGATCGGTTCCGGAGTCAATCCTCCGGAGCCAGATGAGTTCTCGATTCGGCCAGGGGGCCCATTGATACGTCTCCAATGTATCTATAATTTTTTATTGTTCCATGCTATATTATATTCTGTTTTGGATGTTTATTGGGCTTTGTTATACACTTTTATATTATTTTTGGGACTAACCTATTAACCGGAGGCCCAGCCCAAATTGCTGTTTTTTTTGCCTATTTCAGTGTTTCGAAGGAAAAGGATATCAAACGGAGTCCAAACGGAATGAAACCTTCGGGAACGTGATTTTCGGAACAAACGTGATCCAGAGGACTTGGAGTCTAGGTAAAGCAATCAACGAGGAGGGCACGAGGCAGGGGGGCGCGCCTACCCCCCTGGGCGCGCCCTCCACCCTCGTGGGCCCCTCGTTGCTCCACCGACGTACTTCTTCCTCCTATATATACCCATATACCCTGGAAACATCATATATGGAGCCAAAACCCTATTTCCACTGCCGCAACCTTCTGTACCCGTGAGATCCCATCTTGGGGCCTTTTCCGGCGCTCCGCCGGAGGGGGCATTGATCACGGAGGGCTTCTACACCAACACCACAGCCTCTCCGATGATGTGTGAGTAGTTTACCTCAGACCTTCGGGTCCATAGTTATTAGCTAGATGGCTTCTTCTCTCTCTTTGCATCTCAATACAAAGTTCTCCTCGATCTTCTTGGAGATCTATTTGATGTAACTCTTCTTTTGCGGTGTGTTTGTCGAGATCCGATGAATTGTGGATTTATGATCAAGTTTATCTATGAACAATATTTGAATCTCCTCTGAATTCTTTTATGTATGATTGGTTATCTTTGCAAGTCTCTTTGAATTATCAGTTTGGTTTGCCCTACTAGATTGATCTTTCTTGCAATGGGAGAAGTGCTTAGCTTTGGGTTCAATCTTGCGGTGCTCGATCCCAGTGACAGCAAGGGAAACGACACGTATTGTATTGTTGCCATCGAGGATAAAAAGATGGGGTTTATATCATATTGCATGAGTTTATCCCTCTACATCATGTCATCTTGCTTAAAGCATTACTCTGTTCTTATGAACTTAATACTCTAGATGCATGCTGGATAGCAGTCGATGTGTGGAGTAATAGTAGTAGATGCAGAATCGTTTCTGTCTACTTGTCGCGGACGTGATGCCTATATACATGATCATACCTAGATATTCTCATAACTATGCCCAATTCTATCAATTGCTCGACAGTAATTCGTTTACCCACCGTAATACTTATGCTCTTGAGAGAAGCCACTAGTGAAACCTATGGCCCCCGGGTCTATTTTCCATCATATTAATCTCCCGCCAACAAGCTATTTCTGGCGCCGTTTATCTTTGCATTATTTACTTTTACTCTTTATCATAAAAATACCAAAAATATTATCTTATCATATCTATCAGATCTCACTCTCGTAAGTGACCGTGAAGGGATTGACAACCCCTTTATCACGTTGGTTACGAGGTTCTTATTTGTTTGTGTAGGTGCGTGGGACTTGAGCGTGGTCTCCTACTGGATTGATACCTTGGTTCTCAAAAACTGAGGGAAATACTTACGCTACTTTACTACATCACCCTTTCCTCTTCAAGGGAAAACCAACGCAGTGCTCAAGAGGTAGCACCCATCCCGATAGGATGAGCTCACCACGGGAATCCGCAGTGTACTTGAGGCCGCCAAAGGTCATGATCCGACCTGGGGCGTAGTTCTCGACGGAGGCCAGATGACCTGTCGAGTTGGTGCAAAAGACCATGTTGCCGAACACAAAAAGCTGGTCGGGAGCGAAAACGCTCCCGAGGCCATTGGAGGAGTTGGTCTATAGATGGGCCATCGATCCTTCTGGCGATTGCACAACGGAACTCTAAATGAAAGCACCAGTGTTGGTGTCAAAACCGACCGACACTACTAGGGAAATGCTTATTGGTAGGACCTCAGTAGTAGCACTGGAAAAGAGAAACCGCTACTGCTAGTTAGCAGTAGCGCTGTTCTAGGGCAGCACTACTAGTAACTCTTTAGCAGTAGCGCTAGAAAGCAAAAACGCGCTACTACTATGTGGGATCAGACAAGGCCACCGACGGTAGCTGTAGTAGCAGCGTTGTCCAAAATCCAGCGCTACTACTAATATTTTAGCAGTGGCGCTTTATTTTAGAGCACCGCTACTGCTAATGGGCCCCACTTAATAGTAGCGCTTTTCCTGGAAAGTGCTACTACTAAGTACCATAGCAGCAGCGCTTTCTGGGAAGCAGCGCTACTGCTAGTTGCAGTTGGTGCCACCTTTTCACCCCCTCCCACTCCTCCCCCACTTTGCCCTCTCCCCCCCTCCTTTCCACTCTCCCCTCTCCACCATTGTTGCCCTTCTTCTCTCTTCCTCCTACCACTCTTCTCTCCTCATTAATGTCCCCCTCCACCATAACTCTCCTCCATAAATGGCCTCTCATCTCTCTCTTCCTCCTACCTCTCTTCTCTCCCCATTAATGCCCCCCTCCACCATAACTCCCTCTCCATTAGTTAGCTAGCTAGAGTCACCTCTCCTCCCCAACAACTAGATCTAGCTAGCTATTTAGCCATCCACACTTTCGATCTGTATAGGTAGCGAATGGCCTCATCATCTAACCGTGCTCTCTCGATCGGTCTCTCTCGGGAGATATATAGGTGAGTAAAAAGTTGTTCATTTCAAGAATGGAAATATGTGTGTGAATGAGAATATGTGTGTTTGGGATGTGGAGAGATTTGTGCGAGTGACATGCCCCCGAGTTGCTTATGTTTTGCCGAAATGTCGATTTATTTCCGTTTCGGTGAATTTCGAGCAAACTCGATATGTCCTATTTTTAGGCAAGGTCATGCCAAATTTTTATATGACTTTGAAGCATGCATGCATTTTGTTTATAACCCTTTTGCTTGTTATACCGTGCAGTCGGTCATGAAGGTGAGTGGATGGAACGTGGAGCGATACATGCAATCCGCGGTGATGGACATGTATGCAAATAATCGGTCTAGGATTAGATGTCCATGTGCAAGATGCAAAGAAGGATTCCTTTTGGACCCTTTTGATCGTGGCACTTTGAAGGCGCACCTGCTGATGAATTAATGGTTTCATGGATGGCTATACTCGGTGGATAAGTGAAGAAGAAGATGATGATGAGGACGTCCACATGGCAGGGAATAACGACATGGGGCTAGACGAAGAGATGAGCGATCGACACGAAGACGATGGTGCCGGACATGGTGGCGGGGAAGAGTCCGGAAATGACGGCGGCAGAGAAGATTCTGGACACGGCAAAGAAGAGTCCGGACATGGCAGAGAAGAGGCGGCGATCACGCCGCAGTCTTCGATGCTACTAAGTGCAGTCGTGCAGGACCCTCATGTTCGAGACCTCCTTCGCAAGAGTACGACTAGCGAGAGAGCTGCTTCTAGAGAGGAGGCCAAGCTAGCGCAACTTGAAGTAGACTCAAAGACTGTCGGTGTCAAAATCGGTGGATCTCGGGTAGGGGGTCCCGAACTGTGCGTCTAAGGTCGATGGTAACAGGAGACAGGGGACACAACGTTTACCCAGGTTCAGGCCCTCTCTATGGAGGTAATACCCTACTTCCTGCTTGATTGATCTTGATGAATATGAGTGTTACAAGAGTTGATCTACCACGAGATCGTAATGGCTAAAACCCTAGAAGTCTAGCATGTATGACTATGATGATGAGTCTTCTACGGATCTAGCCCTCCGGTTTATATAGACACCGGAGGGATCTAGGGTTACATAAAGTCGGTTACAGAGAAAGGAATCTTCATATTTGGTCGACAAGCTTGCCTTCCACGCCAAGGAGAGTCCCATCCGGACACAGGTAAGAGTCTTCGGTCTTTGTATCTTCACAGCCCATCAGTCCGGCCCATGGCTAACAGGCCGGACACCCGAGGACCCCTTAGTCCAGGACTCCCTCAGTAGCCCCTGAACCAGGCTTGAATGACGAGGTGTCCGGCGTGCAGATTGTCTTCGGCATTGCAAGGCGGGTTCCCCTTTTCCGAACACTCCAAGATAGTCTTCGGATGAACGTGTCCAGATCTGCAACATAAGTACCACACACAACCGTAGAGAGTATAATATTTCACGAGTTCAATTCGCTGACAACTTTTTGCAGCGTGATGCCACGTCACTACCCGGTCATTATTTCGAACCGTTTTTTGACCTGCCGCTCCACGTTTTGAGACGCGGTTTTATTGGCACGTCTTGTCAAAGCAGAGATCATGTCCCCTTATTACGGGATTCTTATCAACACGGACATGGGTAATCCAACCGTCTCTTTGGTATGATTCCTTGGGAATAGGCAAGTTTTAAGGCCCAGGAGGAGGCGTTCGATATTCACAGCTTTTATAAAGGGGTACAGACCCGCCTTCTCCTCCACGCCTGCTTCTTCCTCAACCTTTCCTACCTCGAGCTCCAACACCCAGGTTTCAATCGCCACGAGTCTCAGCCATGTCCGAATCTAGCCTTCAAGGCCGGTGGGTGGCCTCTTCTGTTACGGAGGAGGATATCACGAAGCTCCGGGCGGCAAGATATCTGACCGCGGAAATCCTCCACCGGCTCCCCGTGGAAGGGCAGGTTATCCCCACCCCCAGATCCGGCGAGAGGGTCATGTTCATCTCCCACTTCTTACGAGGGTTAGGGTTCGCTCTCAATCCCTTTGTCCGTGGGCTTATGCTCTACTATGGGCTAGATTTTCACGATCTGGCCCCGAACTCCTTTCTTCTCATCTCGGCGTTCATCGTCACGTGTGAAGCCTTCCTCCGAATCCCTCCACACTTCGGCTTGTGGCTCAAGACCTTCAATGTGAAGCCACAGGTGATCGAGGGGAAACCGGCGGAGTGTGGTGGTGCCACAGTGAGCAAGCTTACTAACGCTCTTTGGCTAAAAGGATCCTTCACAGAATCCTCCAATTTATGGCAGCAGGAGTGGTTCTATATCACCGAGCCCCGTGGTTCCAAGTGGGCAGCTGCGCCCACATTCCGATCTAGCCCTCTGATTCAGCTTGCATCATGGATCAATAAGGGGTTGGACTGGGGATCAACCGATGAAGTGCAGGCTCTGCAGAGCCGCATCCGGAGCCTCGTTGAGAAGGACGTCGATCTTATCAACGTGATTCAAGTAATGCTAGTCCGCCGGACCCTTGCCGTGCCAGCGACGGCCTCTCCGCATGTGGGAGTTTAATCCGGAAGGGCCACGGACTCTCCAACACTTCTTCAGCATGACGCACAAAGGAATGTGGAAATTGTTTTTTGGGGCACGAAAACAGTGGCGGGACACCACCGAGGACATTGGCCTCGATTGCAACCATCCGGATACCTCGGTAAGCTCCCGACTTCCGAACACCTTTTTGTCAAGTATCCCGCAATAAGATACTGAGTAAGCTATCTTCTTCCAGGGCTGGATAAAGAAAGCGGAGCGAATTAGGTGTCTGGCCCCCCTTCCCGAAGACTCAGAGAGTCCCGTGCTAACAAGGATGCTGGCCCCGGCACCGTACCAGGTGCCCATGCAGGAGGGCAAGGCAGAGAGCAAGAAGACCAAAGGTGGCCTCCATTCCGAAGGTATATCAGACACTGTGTCCGAGGAGATCAGAGTACCCTCGCCCGAAGACAAAAGTGAAGGAGAAGCCAACATCTCCTCTCCCCATGGTTAGAAAAGGGCCGCCCCCAAAGGTTGGGAGGAAAAGGCTCCCAAGAGAGGCAAGATGCCAACGTCGGGTGGCTCGCGCTTGGAAGACGACGTTGTCGCACAGTTCCACAGTGATGACAAGCCTTTAGCCAAATCGTAAGTGAACAGGGGTGTTTTAAACATATCTCGTTCCTTTCTGTTACCAAGGTAACATCTAGAATATATATTTTTGCAGTGCGGCACACAATTTTCTTCTACAATCATCTTCTCTCGGGAGATCTTCTCCCGGAGATGATGGAAAGCAAGATGCCTCCACTGGCCTCCCCACCCAACAAGGCGGACGACTTCGAGGTGTCGCCCCGGAGGGTCTCCCCCGATCAACAAATGGTGCGAGGGATGATGAAGACATTACCCGAAGGTGACGCTTCGGTTGCCCAGGGTTCGGGGGCCAACAATAAAGGCCCTGAACTATCCAGTTTACGGCCGGAGACGACTCTAGGGACGAATAAATGGATCCCTTCAAAAGAAGGCCGTACTCCGTCAACGGCTTCCGGAGACCCAGAAGCGCCGGATACCATGACGAACATGCTGCGACAAGCGTCCGTCTCAGAGGAACATCATACCTTGATGGGTACGGTAGTTGAGAGGGTTCTGTCCGCGAAAAGCGGATTGAATGAAGCCTTCACGAGCCTGCTAAGAGGCTTCGAGGTTTGTAATGTAATATTTTCGATTGTGCTTTATTCGCAAAATTGCCCTGTGTATAGATAGTAGCCCCTGAGACTCGGATTGGCTTCCCTAGGGAGGCGATCAGAGGATCAAAAAAGATATGCCCAGGAAATAATCTGATTAATTGGAACACAGGCTGTTACCTCCCTGGCGACCGCCTGGACTACAGAAGTTGCCGATCTGCATCAGAAGCTTGATGTGGCAGGAGATGACATTACGCTTATCAACAGGCATCTTGACGAGTCGCAAGGTATGTATTTGGGGCAGTCATTACATGCATGTGCTTATAATGTAAGCATGACGCTAAAGATTGTATACTGAGATATGCATGACTGCAGGTGGTGCCGCCGCAGTTGAGATCCTTCGGGCTGAGCTAGCTCTGGCCAAGGAGCATGCCCGGATTAGCAATGCGGCTGCCGAAAAGGCATCTGCCGAGATAAAGGCTGAACAGGCTGCTCGGCGCCAATATGAGGAGAGAATATCCACGATGGCGCGGGAGCTAAAGGATGCCGCTAGCCGCTGCGAATTCCTCGAGAAGGATAATAAAGCCAAAATGGCTGATCTTGACAAGGCCTTACGAGAGGCAAAAGAAGCGCGGTCCGAATCTAGAGCAGCCCGGGAGGAGATCCGGCAGGCTGGGGAGATCGCGGCTGGTAAGCCCTTTTTATTACAAACTAAGTTTGGCAATCCGAATTATGCCCCGCTTAATCAAGTGTGGAGTTCTCCAGACGCGTTATTGGATTTGCCGAAGAGTGCTTCCGATGCGGCGCAGTTTTACCAAGCGCAAGAAGGGTATGCAACAGAGAAGCTTTTCTGGTCACAATTCGGTGTGTCAACGCGCCCACTGTTGCTGAACGAACAGATGACCCAATGGGCCGAGCTCCACAGACTATCTGGTTCTGCCATGAAGGACATCGTGGTCAAGCTGTGGCTGACCGAGCCAATTCTGGATAGTTATTTTGGTTTGGTGCGGCGACTTGCTGATGCGGTGCTGCGGATCGACGCCGTTAAGCGGTCAACGTGCATTGAAGGTGCATGGATGGCCTTTGCCCGTGTCAAGACATACTGGGCAAAGATGAAGGCCGCCGATGTTGCAGCGAAGAGTCCACCCAAGGGCAAGGACCATCACGCACCAGAGCATTATTTCGTGGATGTCTTAGAGGGTGCCCGCTTGATAGAGGGTCAATGCTCGAAAAACATGATATTCGAGTGAAATGTATGGAGATTGTAAAAGACAATATGATAATAAGGCTATTTTCTTTTTAGTTTCGCCTAAAAACTTTTGTTCCTCCTGTGCGGCCGTTTTTGTATAATCTGAAAGTTTTCCAGTCGTCGGCTTCAGGCCCCTCGTATAAAGTACGGGGGTGTTCGGAAAAGCATTTGATCACTCTTAACCCAACGTCTTGGTCCATTAAGGAGGTGTCAATGCGGCGAACTAGGCAATCGGACTATAGGGCGTTAACACTTTCACTTAGCCATAGGAGTTTTATGGTGGGTCTACGATATAGCCCCTAATATGTACGCGGCTTATTCCATTACGGTGCGTTACATATATGACCTGAAGAAAAGGTCCTTCGTATAATACGGAGGGAATCGCGAAAGATTCTGATAAGTCATTGAGTGGTTGACCAGCTCTCGCCGCATCATGACAGTCAGTTTTTGGCTTTCTCTACTGAGGTGCTTGACCAGATGAACCGGAAGCACAATCGCAGTAGTTCTCCCTTTACTACCCTAGCCGATAGAGCGGAACGTAAGGTAGCAAGCACAGGAGCCGCGCAACCCAACTATTGACCCAAGACATGATTCGGAGCTGATGCATATAAGGCCAAACTCGCGACGCCGAAGTATGCTATAAAGTTGTTCGGACTTGTCGGCAACTCATTTGTTCCCATACCGAGCCCCTGGCAAGTTATGCCGAGGTGTGTGTGAAACAACCAAAGGAGTAAAATTCAGTTCTTTAGAAAAAAGCGAATACTGAATACGGATTATGTTCACTGGGACCTGAGTGATATGCCAATCGTTATTTTACAGATAACAACGCCACAACCCCGGCTATTTGACATGACAGGTGTCGAAGGCTGAGGAAAAAGGCACTCTACTGGCTCGAAATAGAGAGTGCGGTCTACAAAAAGTTATTTTGGACCTCCTGTCACACGTCTGCGCCGCCTTTCCTCTGTGAAGGGACTCCTTAACAGGAATAGCCCTTGTGTGAGTGTACGAACCCGAACTCCGATAGAGTCCGTGAGATGACCAGCCTTTGAGCCACCTGTGGGAAGGATAGTAAAAAAGGAAAGAGTAGTTAGAAAAAAAGAAGGGAGGGGGGTTATGGGAGTACTTGTAGGCCCATCCGTATTGTGCTTCCGCCGATGCCCAGGGTATTTTAAGTGCATAATTATGTATGCGCGGTACAGACTTCGCAGGTATATTAGGTGAACGGCGGAAGCCGAACTGCTAGTCCAGCTTTGACATTGATCGATCCTGTTGAATGGAGACCGGCGGCTTAATGGCCGACGAGGTATGCGGTTTGATGAGGCCGCTGTGTACTTCGGCCGAGGTAGCCGTAGTATGATCTTATGTACGGAGGGAGCGTTCCGTGCACTCTCCTGTAGGGGTGTGTGTCACGTATACCATGTTTGCTATTTTTACCTCGGGGGGAAACTGCTTCTAACCCCGGTGTTTGGTTGGTGAGTCTCTTCGTCGTCGCTGTCGCCGGGCGGCCTCTTCCCCTTGTGTTCCGCATTTAACTTGCCGGCCTGTTTGAAGACCCAACAGCTTCTGTTGGTGTGATTAGCTGGTTTGTCGCGGTTGCCATGAATCTGGCAGGGCCGATCCAATATCTTGTCTAAATTGGATGGTCTGTCTCTCTTTGCCGTAGATGGCTTTTTCCGTTGACCGGGTTTGGGGTCGCTGAATCCGGCGTTGACCGCTGTATCGTGCGTTCCCTCATTATTATTGCTACGTTTGTGTTTATTGCGTCGTGGCTTCCCATTGCTGTCTTGGACCTCGGAAGTGCCCAGATCGCTGGCGCTGTTGCTTCTACGAGCGAGCCAGCTGTCTTCTCCCGCGCAAAAGCGGGTCATCAGAGCGGTAAGGGCTAACATGGATTTTGGTTTTTCCTGACCGAGGTTGCGGGCGAGCCACTCGTCCCGAACGCTGTGTTTGAAGGCCGCTAGGGCTTCCGCGTCCGGACAGTCTACGATTTGGTTCTGTTTAACTAAGAACCTAGTCCAGAGCTTCCTGGCTGACTCTCCGGGCTGCTGGACAATGTGGCTTAAGTCATCGGCATCTGGTGACCGGACATATGTACCTTGGAAGTTGTCGCGGAAGGCGTCTTCCAAATCCTCCCAGCTGCCAATAGAGTTTTCAGGCAGACTGTTTAACCAGTACCGAGCTGGTCCTTTGAGTTTTAACGGGAGGTATTTGATGGCATGAAGGTCATCTCCGCGGGCCATATGGATATGGAGAAGAAAATCCTCGATCCACACCGCGGGATCTGTTGTTCCATCGTATGATTCGATATTCATGGGTTTAAACCCTTCTGGGAATTCATGATCCATTACCTCATCAGTGAAGCAAAGGGGGTGTGCGGCACCTCTATGTCAGGCCGCGTCGCGACGTAGCTCAGATGGAGTCCGTCTGTGGTTTTCGGCCTAGGCATGACTAGGCTTGTCACGTCCGGATAGACAGCCATCGTCGTGGGTTGGGGCGCACCCTCGTGATCCGTAGATCAATCTGGTATGTCCTGCTCTACTGTCCAGGTCCTGCCGAAGGTCATATGTATAACCCCGAGCTGCTTTGTCTCTGTTTTTACGTTGAGGTGGGGCGGGCTGCTGTTCGGCTTGAATAGCCGCTTTGTCCCGACCGCGTGGTGGTCGGTCAGCCGCATTGTCCCGACCGCGTGGTGGTCGGTCAGCCGCATTGTGCGATGGTGGTACGGGCTCTAGCGCCTCATCATCGAACTGAGGTAGCAATTTGTGCTTCGGGTAACTTTTGGCTGGGCACTTGAGGCCGTATTCTTCGGCTGCCAGGACATCAGTCCATCTATCGTTGAGCAGATCTTGGTCAGCTTGAAGCTGCTGCTGTTTCTTTTTCAGGCTCCTTGCAGTGGCTATTAGCTGGCGCTTAAAGCGCTCCTGCTCGAGAGGCTCCTCAGGCACGATAAAATCCTCGTTGCCGAGGCTCACCTCGTCCTCGGAGAGCGGAAGATAATTACTGTCCTCCGAGTCGTCGTGTATGGCCTGTTCATCAGGGCTAACTTGCCCGTTTTCCCGTTCCTCCTGTTCGGAGGTTGCCCCAACAGGGTCTTCATTGTCTTCGGCATCGTCCGGAGTATTGTTTTCTCCGGTGCCGGTATTGCTATTTTTTACACGATGTGACTTAGAGCGGAGCCGCTGACACCAGTGTTTTGGTTGTGTCTCAGGAGGTTTATCCTCGACTGGATCTTCTTTGTCATCGTCGTCAGTTTCTTTGGGTGTATCCACCATGTACACGTCGTACGAAGAAGTGGACGTCCAGCGTCCGGTAAACGGCGGGTTTTGGCCCTGCTCCTCCTCGGCATCGTCATCCATACCATCGATGTCTTCGGAGCCGTAATCGAGCATGTCGGTTAAGTCCTCGACAGTGGCTATGAAGTGGGTGGCGGGTGGGAAGCGAAATTCTCCGTCATCAGCCTCCAGTTCGAACCGGATATAATTCGGCTGTGAGTCCCCCGCTAAGGATATTTTTTTAATGCGTTTAGCATGTCGCCTAAAGGCGAGCGCCGGAAGATGTCCGCGGCGCTGAATTCGATGATCGATGACTGATCAAGCTCGATGTACGCGGACGCGCATGGTTCGGAACTTGTAGTCGGAAACGAGTCCGGGGTTCCGGTGACACAGATATCACCCGAGGTTAGGTCTATGTGCGGCTCCAACGCCGTGGAGTCTGCGGCTTCTGTGGCGGGTTTGAGCTTCCCGTCCTTGGATGGCGCGATCTGCTCCGGATCTAAGGCCAGAGCGGTTACAGGTGCAATTTCCTGGGTATGGTCCGATGACAGATTTAAATCATGTTCATCGCAGTGACAGGGAGCGGCTGCCGGGGTCTCGAATCCGTCGAAGATCAAGTCTCCACGGATATCCGCGACGTAGTTCAAGCTCCCAAATCTGACCTGATGGCTAGGGGCATAGCTATCGATCTGCTCCAGATGGCCAAGCGAGTTGGCCCGTAGTGCGAAGCCGCCGAATACGAAGATCTGTCCGGGGAGGAAGACATCCCCTTGGACAGCAACGTTGTAGACAATTGAAGGAGCCATCAAACCTTTTGGGGACGGCATAGTGGACCTCTCAATGAAAGCACCAATGTCGGTGTCAAAACCGGCGGATCTCGGGTAGGGGGTCCCGAACTGTGTGTCTAAGGTCGATGGTAACAGGAGACAGGGGACACAATGTTTACCCAGGTTCGGGCCCTCTCTATGGAGGTAATACCCTACTTCCTGCTTGATTGGTCTTGATGAATATGAGTGTTACAAGAGTTGATCTACCACGAGATCGTAATGGCTAAAACCCTAGAAGTCTAGCCTGTACTATGATGATGAGTCTTCTACGGATCTAGCCCTCCGGTTTATATAGACACCGGAGGGATCTAGGGTTACATAAAGTCGGTTACAGAGAAAGGAATCTTCATATTTGGTCGCCAAGCTTGCCTTCCACGCCAAGGAGAGTCCCATCCGGACACGGGTAAGAGTCTTTGGTCTTTGTATCTTCACAGCCCATCAGTCTGGCCCATGGCTAACAGGCCGGACGTCCGAGGACCCCTTAGTCCAGGACTCCCTCAAAGACTCCATTGTATGACGGTTGCGATCCCGAGGTGACCTGGTTGAGTTTCACGCTCGAACTTCTAAAGATGAAGGCCAAAAACAAATGGACAGACAAAAGCCTCGATGAGCATTTGAAGTATCTACATAATAAAGTTCTTCCCGCGGGGAACATGTGTCCTACTAGTGTCGAGGAGGCCAAGAAAATTGTTTTCCCTTTTGATTTGCCGCACATTAGGTACCACGCATGCATCGACGATTGCATCATTTATCAGGGGGAGCACGCGGAAAAAACCAGCTGTCCAGTGTGCAATACTTCTCGATACAAGAAGGAAGGAATTAAAGCTCCTTAGAAAGTTGTATGGTACTTTCCGATCACTCCCCATCTGCAGCGGTATTTCATAGATCCTAAGGAAGCAAAGCTCATGCGCTGGCACGCGGAGAGGAAGAAGCCCGACGATGGAGATGATCCAAAGCTGAGACACCTTGTAGATGGTAGCCAATGGAGAGCATTCAACGCCGTATATGGATTTGCTGCAGAAGATCCAAGGAAAATCGTGCTTGGTGCGAGTACCGATGGCATGAATCGGTTTGGAAACCAGAACAGCAACCACAGCACATGGCCCGTCTTTGTATGGATGTACAACCTCCCCCCATGGAAGTGCATGTAGACAAAGTACATACACACGAGCATGCTGATTCAAGGGCTGAAACAACCAGGAAATAATATTAACCTGTATATGGGGCTTCTGCAAGAGGAGCTTGACACGTTATGGAAAACACCGGCATGGACATGGGACGCCAGCAAAGGAGAGTATTTCCATTTGAGAGTCACGCTGATGACGACGGTGCATGACTACCTCAGTTATGGGTACACCTCAGGCCAGGTGTGCCATGGATACTGTGGACGCACGAGGTGCATGGATGATATAACATCTCAGCAGCTTACGTCAACGAAAGATGGCGGGTCTGGGAAAATCATGTACATGGGGCATCGTAGATGGCTCGAGAAGGATGACCCGTGGAGAAAGAGTGGAGATCTATTCAATGGGTTGGCTGAGCATCGAGGACCTCCACATAAGAGGAGCAGCGCCGAAATCAACGAGCTGTTGACAAACTGGGAACAATGCCCCGCGCCGGGAAAGATGAAAAAGGCGCCGGAGCCGCTGCTGAAGGTATGGAAAACGAGGTATGTTTTCTGGGACTTGGAGTACTGGCCCAATCACGACACACATCATTGCCTTGGTCAAATGCATATCACGAATAATGTCCTCGAGAGCTTGCTTGGCACACTGATGAACATGCTGGAGAAGACCAAGGATGGGCTGAAGGCAAGGAAAGACTTGGAAGATTTGAAGATCAGGAAAGATCTCCACCGTAAAAAGTCGACGGATGAGACAGAGACGGAGACGGAGGAGAGGGAAAGGGGCAGAAAAGTCAACAAGAAGGAGGAGAATTATTGCCCCCCTTCTTGCTTCACCTTAAGTGCGAAGGAGATCGATCAATTCATCAAGTGCCTTATGGGAATCAAAGTCAGTTCCGGTTACTGTAGGAAGATAAGCAGATTTCTAGACCCCAAGAAGAAAAGGTTCAGCGGGATGAAGTCTCATGACTGTCACTTGATGATGACGCAGATACTCCCGGTTGCCATTAGAGGGATAATAGAGAAGCATGTCTGTGACACGCTTACTGGTCTCTGCAACTTCTTCGATGTTATCTCTCGAAAGTCCATAAGTGTGAAGCAGCTCAGAAGGTTACAACAAGAGATCGTTGTCATACTATGTGAGCTTCAGATGTACTTCCCGCCCGCGTTCTTTGACATCATGGTGCATATGTGTGTCCACATCGTGGACGACATCATCGACCTCGGGCTGACATTCCTTCACAGGCATGATGCCATTCGAGAGTATGAATAGGGTCATCAAAGGATTCGTTCGTAACATGTCCCGTCCCGATGGGAGCATCATCTAGGGGTATCTGACGCATGAGTGCATCCCCTTTTGCGAGAATTATATAGGCGTCGGAGACCCTGTTGTTGGTTTGCTCGTCAAGAAGCACGATGGGAGGCTCAAATGAGAAGGTCACAACAACAGCCGGAGGGAATTGCACGTGGACTACTCCGATCGACGGAACAACTTTGACAGGGCTAACTTAGTAGTGCTACAACACCTACATGTGGTAGATGATTATGTGGCACGGCACAAAGAAAGCATCGCAAAGAAGTACCGTGATAAGGGGATGCTCAAGACAGACGACGAAGTTACTGTAGAGCACAACGCCACTTTCTTGCGTTGGTTCGAAGAGCAAGTTCTTGAAAATCCCCCGGAAGAGGGCAGTTCGGACGGATTGCTCATACACGCCTTAGCACATGGCCCCGCACCGAAACTCGTGACCTATCAGTCATACGATATCGATGGGTACATATGTTCTACATGGAGGCCAAAGACATGGACAGTGATTACCAGAACTCTGGGGTGACAATTCAATGCGTGACCGATACCAACGACACAACTGAAAGATTCTACCGAAGGGTCGAAGAGATCTGGGAGCTTGACTATGCTGGAATGCACGATGTGATGATGTTCCGTGTCAGATGGGCTAAGGACATCGTAAGAGAAAACAAGTATTTCACTACCATGTCAATACCCGATGCGAAGAGCACTCCTGTGAACGTTAACGTCATCGCCAAAAATGAGCGACAGGTACACGCTAAGCACGTGACACAATGCTTCTTCATAACCGACCTGGCCAATCCCAGCCGCGTTGTCGTGAGGAGAGGCAAAAGGAGCATCGTCGGAATGGATGGAGTCCCCAACGAGGAAGACTACGACCAATACGGCAACCCGATGAGGGAAGATGACGATGACGATGAAGCATACGTGAAAAGAAGAATCAATACGACATTACCTAAGAAAGATCATACTCCATGGTTCCGGAAAAGTCACAAGGAGGGGCTCAATTATTCAGCAACGAACAATAAAGGGAAGAAGCTCAATGTGAAACGTCGTCGACGCAGCTGAGAAACCATCATTTATATATGGGGGGGGGGGGGGGGGGGGGGGGGGGGGGGGGGGGGGGGGGGGGGGGGGGGGGGGGGGGGGGGGGGGGGGGGGGGGGGGGGGGGGGGGGGGGGGGGGGGGGGGGGGGGGGGGGGGGGGGGGGGGGGGGGGGGGGGGGGGGGGGGGGGGGGGGGGGGGGGGGGGGGGGGGGGGGGGGGGGGGGGGGGGGGGGGGGGGGGGGGGGGGGGGGGGGGGGGGGGGGGGGGGGGGGGGGGGGGGGGGGGGGGGGGGGGGGGGGGGGGGGGGGGGGGGGGGGGGGGGGGGGGGGGGGGGGGGGGGGGGGGGGGGGGGGGGGGGGGGGGGGGGGGGGGGGGGGGGGGGGGGGGGGGGGGGGGGGGGGGGGGGGGGGGGGGGGGGGGGGGGGGGGGGGGGGGGGGGGGGGGGGGGGGGGGGGGGGGGGGGGGGGGGGGGGGGGGGGGGGGGGGGGGGGGGGGGGGGGGGGGGGGGGGGGGGGGGGGGGGGGGGGGGGGGGGGGGGGGGGGGGGGGGGGGGGGCTCGCCGCCGCCGCCCTCTCCCCCACCCTGTAAGCCTCTCCCTCTCCTCTCCCCTACCCTCCTCTCTCTCTCTACGCTCTCTCTGCTCTCTGCTCTCTCTCTCTCTCTAATATGAACCCTAGCCTAACTAAGTGTTGGTTGTATGAACCCTAGCTAGGAGATGTAGCACAGAGAGAGAGAGCAATTTAGTTTAGGGCAATTTAGCAAATTCAGTTTAGTGCAATTTAGCAATATAGTTTAGTGCAATTTTGTTTAGGGCAAATTGCAATAAACTAAAAAACAGTAGAAAATATTTATAAAAAACAGCAGCTAAAATTTATAAAAAACAGTAGCTAATTAGTTTTTGTAGGTATATAAATTAGCAAAGAAAATGAAACTAGGTTTTCAATTTAGGGTTCAATTAGGTAGGCAGTAGGAATCAATTTTAGGGTTCAATTTAGTAATTTTTATTAGGACAAAATATTTATTAGCAAAGAAAATTTCTAGGGTTCTAGGGTTCATAAGTCAAAAGTTAGAAATTTCTTTAACCGCAAAATTAAGTGATGTTGTTGCTGCTTTAAACAAAATTAGTAAAATAAAAAACAGTAGCATTTAGCTAGGAAATAAAAAATAGTAGCAAAATTTATCAAAAACAGTAGCTCCCTAAAATTGCAAAATTAGTGGACTTTTTTAGCTATAAATAAAACAGTGGACATTTTTAACAATAAATAAAAAACAGTAGCAAATTGCCTAGCTACAAATATTTTTCATAGGTTTATAAAATAGCTATAGGTAAAAGTTAGCTAGGCAATTTTTGTAGGTATATAAAATAGCTATAAATAAAAAATAGTAGCAAATTGCACTAAAAAACAGTAGCAAGTTTTTGTTTAGGTCGGTAGCAGAGAGAGAGAGAGAGATCATTTAGGAATAAAATAGTAGCAAATAAAAAAATAGTAGCAAATAAAACCCTAGATGATGTTTTAGGAGCATGATATGCCTTGTGGTGACTAGCACAAGCATGCAAAGTAGCCTATACAATGTTTCTGTTTTTAACACTTGGTTAATTTGCTAAGTCCTGGAAATCTGTTATATGATGTTGCCATGTTCTCTTGATGATAGCATCAAATCTGTTATATGAACTTGTGCCAATTGTCGAAGAATATCCGAGTGGCCTATGTTTTGCCGGAATGCTGATTCATTTCCGTTTCGGCAAATTTCAGGCGCTCCATATGTCCACTTTTTAGCAAAGGTCATGCCGAAAATGTCCGTGATTTTTGGCATGACTTGTGCTAGCAACTAGGACATATGGGGTGCCCGGGATTTGCCGGAAGGGGAATGAATCAACATTCTGACCAAATATGGGCCCCTTTTTTCTCTTCATTATATCTTTTATTTATAATTGTTGAATAGGAAACATGTCTACCCACGCCGAAGCCGGGGGTTCTGCTCGCCTCGAAGACCCCATCGAGGCAGCAAATAACTATTTCGATTGCCTGGACGAACACCAGATGGGGTTGCATGGTGGCGGCAGTGGCACCAACCCCGACACCGGCACCAGCACTGGCACCGGCACTGACACCACCCCCGAGACCGGCAACGATGTTGTCATAGACGGTAAAGCACCGAAGCAGAAGAGGTCCCGAAGACCAAATGAGCTCGGCATCGAACAAATTGTGGTCACGGAGATGCACCCCAAGAAGTTAGAGCCAACGGCGCTGGAGGAAGCGCGCAAGTGCTGGGGCAATCAACTAGGATGCATCCTCAGGGAAACCACCAACATCAACGACGAGAAGTTGAAGAAGATACCACATATGGAGCACATGCTCCTAAAGAAGTTGCACAATAGGTTCCTGTTCCCCGGCTAGGATGAAAGCAAATTTAAAGAGCCGTGGGATGACGTCGCCATGACAAAGATAAACGACAAGGCAATGGTGACATTCACCAACGACTTGTCCTCCTGGAAAGTTCGGGTGAAAAAAGCAATTGCGAAGAACACTACAAAAAAATACACTTCCGTGATGATACGTGTTTGTCACAGTAGGTCACCTTTTCTCTCATGTATGTACATCCATGACGATTTTATGACAGAATCAAGATAGTCATACCTGTGCTGTCGTAGAAGTGTTCCATGACAATACCAAAATTATCATCACGGAAGTGTTCACTTCCATGACAATAAATGACGCATCATGGAAGTGCTTTCGTCAAGGGTAACCGACACATGGCATCCACCGTAATGGGTCGCCATTAAGCTATCGGGTCCAGTTTTGGATCCGATAACCCGTTAACAGCCCGGACCAATGGGGATTTTCCACGTGTAAAATTCTCATTGGCCGGAGGAAACACGTGTCAGCTCGTCATTGGGTCAGATAGGCGCCTATGATATGTCAACACGTGCGACGGCCCACCACTGACCCATTTAGCTTACAAAGGTCGGCCCGTTTGACATGGTCAAAAGTTAGCAGGCCGGCCCATGAAAAGCCTGTTAATGGTCTGTTCGCAAATAGCCCATTTTACGGCCCGGTAACTCACGACCCGTTAGGGCCTTCCCGAAATCAGCCCAACGATGTCATGTGGGCCATCAAATATAACACCAGCCCATTTCACTTTCGGCCCATGTATGGCCCACGGCGTCTTTCGGCCCATATGAGGCCTTTCGTAACTTTAGGCCCTTTAGTGGCCCACAGTGACTCTAGCCCATAATGAGCAGTAAATTTCTTTGTACCCATTAACGGCCCATGATTCACATGGGACGTTTCCAGCCTGTATTAGCTTTCGGCCTACTGACGGCCCATACGTTCTTGGGCTCCTTTCCGGCCCTCGATTACTTCCGGCCCGTTACTGGCCTGTTCCCCTAATAGGCCAAATTCGGCCGCGGCAAGAATCGGCCCGTTTGTGGCCTATTAACCCATTGCGCTGTTTCCAACCCGTCCTATATTCTGGCCCATTAACGTCCAATTATGCCTGTGACAGAATTAAGCCTTTGCTGTCCTCCAGCCTGTTAACGGCCCGTTACCGTGCTGGGCCGATACCAATTAAACCCGTCTACGGCCCATGTGGACCCATTTATCTGATGGCCCGAGGCCCACCGATTCTACGGCCCATTGGAGGCCCATTTATCCGACGGCCCGTAGGAGGCCCATGGATACTACGGCCTGTAGCAGCGTCAAGGTTACCACGGTCCGTATATGGCCCATGGTTGTTGAGGCCACTAGCAAACCAGGGAAAAAGAAGACTAGGAAATAAATAAGCCCGAAACTAACGCTAGGCTATTAAGGCGATTGCACAGATTACATCCACTGGGCATCAAAGATCACCACCAGTGCAAATATAGGGAACACCCTACACTATACAAAAATGGCTTGCTGCTTTCTTTAGCCGGTGGCTGCACGTTAAGAACAAATTTTGTATCGCAACAAAACAAATTACAACCATAAAACAAAAGGAAGGTTGGCATAAAAGTTAACAGTCTGGCAGATAAATGCACCACCAGAAGTTCAGAAGCTCAGTTCGTTTGACCAGACTGTTACATTTTCATGTTGTATTATCCGATGGAGCACCCTTCGCCTTCATTTCTCCTAGGCTCCTGAACAACATAGAAAATGTTTGATAGTCTGGTTTCAAAACCATGCATATCTTGACGACATCGAACAATGTCTGTCCTTGTTTCACAAAGGGTCTCTGTTAGGGAATGGACTTGTGTCTGGAGCGCAGATATAACATTGTTTTGAGCTTGCATATCTTGTTCATGAGGCAGTTTGGACGAGATTGCCTTAACAACCAACCCAGTATTACGCAGGAACGTGCTTTTGGCACTATTAGTGGACAGGTACTGACCCACTGCAACAAGAGGTGACATTGCGGTTATAGTTGCCTCGTCACCTTCAGAAGGTGGCGGTTCCACCATTTTTTCCATAGCTTGTTGAAAAGTTGAGTTTTTACATTAGTAGTACCAGAACAGAAGATATTAAGGAGGTAGCAAAACCAAACAAAATAGCTTTGGTCTATATACAGAACTTATTCTGGTGAACCCATGTAAAATATTAGTTGTATTTTACTGCAAAGTACATAATAAAACCAGGTTCCAAACATATGACCATGTACCATGGCTAATGTATTGTCTATTTCTTCACATTGTATTGACAGCTAAGTATAAAGAGACAAAGTTTATAATATGGTAAGCATAGTATGACATCATTCATATCACAAAACAATTGAGAACAGACAAACATGCAATTGTAACGTTGTGTGGGCAAGTCCAGCACGGAACTAGATTACAGATCAAGATCAAAGGAACATCACTCCTCTTTTAAACCTTGTAAGGTGCAATGATACGCTAAGACAATTGTGTATAAAATTGAAAAGAGTAATAGACATTGGCTGCAAACCATACAGTTCAATGCACAAGTTAGAGTAAGTAGTAGTTAAAAGGCATGAGGATTAAGGACTTACAACAGCGGCTTTGACTGGTGTAGTCATGCCCTTCGTCTTGCTGGTGTGACAGTCCTTGAAGATTTCCATAGAAGTTGGTTCAGGTACTTTTTGGTCCTTGCGGGCTTTCCTCTGCATTTGGAACAAGTCAATATAGATCTGATAATATGGTACAGCGAAAAGAGTGAAACAACAGCTAATTACAAGAGCCTCCCAGTGTGCAATATAGCTACGAGATCCTGTCGTCTGTTGGAATTTCACTTTCGTACGGTTGGCCTTGTTCTTTGAACAGTTCACCTACAAGAAGATAGGTTTGTGAGGCACATGCGTAAATAGGACTTCAACATGTGATCTGATCACATATATATAATGTACCTGATACTTTGGATCAGAAAAGTGTTTAACGAGGCCTCTCCAGTCTTCATCCGATATATTTTCCACTGGAGATGTTTGGGCAAGTTCACTATTAGCCTTGCCTTCAAAGTGAGTTTTCCTCAAGTTATACTGATACCGTCACAGAGCAGACTTGAAAACATGGGTGCAAGCTTGCCTGGTTGCATCATCTTGGCTATCCAACTTGAACCTCATCTGTTGAAAATTATGGGAGTCTCATTATCAGCAACCTAGAAAGTATGGGACAGAGCAAGACGATATTACTAGTTTCCATACATAACCATACTTACAGATAAATGGTCGAGGAAGGTGTTGAATTGGGTTTCGTCTTTGTCATTCCTGTACTGAATCCATGTTGGGAGGATACGTACATGACACCTAACGGCAACCGCTGCCTCCGATAATAACTTGGCTGACTCTGTAGCATCACGTGGCCTTTTTAAACCTGCCTCAAAATGGATCTCCATTCTTCCTCCTCTAGATTTAGTTAACCTATCGAGCATTATCCCTGATGTTTGTTTCCTCTTGCGCCTAGGTGCTAGTCCAACAACGAACATAGGAAGTGTTAGTGTATACATCAAACTTTGAGACTACATATAAAGAAGCATGCAACTGTAACTTGACTCCAGCAACTACCTTCTTGCTGTTGAAGCTCACAAAGTTCACCTGATCTTGCCAACTCATCTTGTGTCAAGAGTGCTTTGGAAGTAGTGTCAGGTGGCAAGGGAGCTTGGGAACGTGCTGCTAGCCGAGTTGACAAACGAATAACTCGTGCAGCTGGTGGTACTGTGGAAGGTGTTGCAATAACTAGGGATGTCTCTGCTTGTTTGGTGGCATCTATTGGTTTCTGTTTGGCTTGTTCTGCAGCTCATGTAGCACAGGATACCCTGTTTGTACAATTTTCCGCTGGACTTTGACCTTCTATTGCACTATCAGTACCAGCAGAATCTTTTCCGCTTCCCTTTCCGTGTGTCCTTAGTACTAACACCATCCCCTGTCATTCTGTGTTCCTTCCTCTTTCTTTGTGCCATGTTAAGTCAAGCTGACAAGAAAAAGGAATAACAATTTAGTTCTTCAGAACAAATTGATGCGTGATACAGACGAACAGAACTTTGATGTTAGACAACCACATGATAGGAGGATGTAATATGTACGAAAAACAGGACGGCATGAGATAACCAGAACTATGATGTGTAAACTAAGCAGAAGACATTTCACTAAATTAGAAGCAATGCAATGGAAGGTAGACACCATATGAAAGATGCTACAAATATCGCTCTACCAAGTTAACAGTGTCTCGTCATAACTGGCGTTTAAACAAATGCGAAGCAGTACAAGAAATAAATCATATGCAAGATGCAAACAACATCACACTACCAAGTTAAAGGTCTCTCATCATTAGTGCCATTGCATATTCACAGCATTGCATATTCACAGCTTATGATGTGTAAACTAAGGAGAAGGCATTTCAACAAATTAGAAGCAATGAAAGCTAGACACCATATGAAAGATGTAACGAATATCACCTACCAAGTTAAAACTGTCTCATCATAAGTGCCATTTCAACAAATTAGAAGTGGTACAAGATAGAAAAGAATGCGAGATGTAACCTATATCACACTCCCAAGTCAAACGTGTCTTATGATACGTAATTGTTGCAGGTTACACAACAGTAGTACTTTGATGTAAGAACATGGTGTGATAGACAGATATTGTATGTTCTAGAAACAGGAACACGTGTCTTATTCACAAGTATAATGTGTAAAGTAAGCAGATGGAATTCAACAAAATTAGAAGCAATACAAGCTAGACATCATACATAACATGCAACCACATATAACAGTGCCAAGTTAGAGGGAGCACCTGTGATGGTGCACTAGGGGAGACGTGCTCATCATCAACACAGCTACGTTGAGTGTCTATGCATGTGTTGTCTTGCAAATCATCTTGGGGGTTTGGAGGAGTAGAATCTGTAGAGGCCCTCCATTTGGAAGGATCACCTTTATCCGCTGCCTTGCTAACTTCCTTCCGCTTTATTGATTTTGAATTGTCAAGTAAAACTGACAAGAAAAAGCAATAAAATTCACTCTTCAGAACTCATTCGTGCATGATACTGACAATCACTACTTTGATGTAAGGCAAACACATGATACCAGGATGGAATATGTACGAAAAACATGACGACATGGCATATTCACAACTGTTTGTGTAAACTAAGCAGAAGCCATTTCAACAAATAAGAAGGAACGCAAGCTAGACACCGTATGCAACATGCAAGACAATATCACACTGCCAAGCTAGAGAAAACACCTGGGATGCCGGTTTCGCCGGAAGACCGCCATCAGTCCCTGCCTTATTTTTTTTCCTTCGTGCTTCTTAGTTTTATTGCCTTGTCAATTCAAACCCACAAGAAAAATGAATAAAAATCCTCTTTTCAGAACTCATTGATGCAGGATGCTGACGAGCACTACTTTAATGTAAGGCGACCACATGATAGGACGATTGAATGTGTAACAAAAAAGAACAGCATTGCATATTCATAGCTATGGAGAAGGCATTTCAACAAATTAGAAGCAATGAAAGCTAGACACCATATGAAAGATGCAATGAATATCACTCTACCAAGTTAAAACTGTCTCGTCATAAGTGCCATTTCAACAAATTAGAAGTAGTACAAGCTAGAAAAGAATGCGAGATGTAACCTATATCACACTCCCAAGTCAAACGTGTCTTATGATAAGTGATTGTTGCAGGTTACACAACAGTAGTAGTTTGATGTAAGAACATGGTGTGATAGACAGATATTGTATGTTCTAGAAACAGGAACACGTGTCTTATTCACAAGTATAATGTGTAAAGTAAGAAGATGGAATTCAACAAAATTAGAAGCAATACAAGCTAGACATCATACATAACATGCAAACACATATAACAGTGCCAAGTTAGAGGGAGCACCTGTGATGGTGCACTAGGGGCGACGTGCTCATCATCAGCACAGCTACATTGAGTGTCTATGCATGCATTGTCTTGCAAATCATCTTGGGGGGGTTGGAGGAGTAGAATCTGTAGAGGCCCTCCGTTTGGAAGGAGCACCTTTATTCGCTGCCTTGCTAACTTCCTTCTGCTTTATTGATTTTGAATTGTCAAGTAAAACCGACAAGAAAAAGCAATAAAATTCACTCTTCGGAACTCATTCATGCATGATACTGACAATCACTACTTTGATGTAAGGCAAACACATGATACCAGGATGGAATATGTACGAAAAACAGGACGACATGGCATATTCACAACTGTTTGTGTAAACTAAGCAGAAACCATTTCAACAAATAAGAAGCAATGCAAGCTAGACACCACATGAAAGATGCAACCAATATGACTCTGCCAAGTTAAAAGCGGCCCATCATAAATGGCATTTCAACAAATTAGAAGCAGCGCATGCTATAAATCATATGAAAGATGCAACTAATGTCGCACTGCATATACTAAAGGTGTCTCGTCATATTGATTGATGCGGGATACAAAAAAAACAATAGTTTTATGTAAGGACATGCTTAATAGACAAATGTACTATGTACTAAAAACAGGAAGGCATGTCACATTAACAGGTATAATGTATAAACTAAGCAGAATAGCACATGCAATTTAACCAGATTGGAAAAATTACAATCTAGACACCATATGCAACATGCAACCACATATCACGCTGCCAAGTTAGAGCAAGCACCTGCGATGCCCGTGTAGGGGAAATGCGGTAATCAACTACAGAGCTACGTTCACTATCTTCATCTAGCCTTGCTGTTTCTTGAGAATCATGTGGGGAGGCTGACGCTGCATTCTTTAAATGAGGATCTTTACTCACAGTAGTCCACTGGCCTGACTGCCTCATCATAAGTGATTGACGAGGGATACACAAGAACATTAGTTTGATGTAAGAACATGGTTAATAGACAGATGTACTAGTATGTACCAAAAATAGGAAGGCATGTCATATTCAAAGGTATAATGTGTAAGCTAAGCAGATACAATTTAACCAAATTGGAAGCAATACAAGCTAGACATCCGGCTGGAGTGGTGAGCATGATCATCTAGGACCTGAGAGCCTGGTGGGAGGCGGGCTGCTTCGCCACCATCGTGGCTTTTTAGTTGGCTTCCAGGTGATGCCTATCTGTGTTGGGCTTGTCACTGGCTCGGCCAGTGCCCTGACTAGCTATTTGTCTTCTGGTGCTCCCAGGATGGTGGTTCATGTAAAAAATATCTTTCCTTATCTTAATAAAGACCAACTTCGGCCTTTCGAATACAAGCTAGACACCATATGCAACATGCAACCACATATGACACTGCGAAGTTAAAGCAGGCACCTGGGATGGTGGTTCATTGCGAGCGAGATCATCAACTCCAGAGCTACGTTTACCGTCTCCATCTGCTGACACTACACCCTTTAAAGTGCTGAAACGTGTCTGGCCTAGCCGCATACGAAGCTGGAGCGACTTCTTTCTTTTCTTTTCTGCTTCTGTCAAGGTAGAGTCTGAAATACCCTTGCATAAAAACACAATAGTGAGAGTATGGGTGAAGTGTGTGCATAAATAGTGCACTATAAAAGTAGCAGATAGCAGGTGGCTGAAAAATAAATGACATGAGACATATGATAGCTCTACAACATTGCATGGCAAACAAAATTAGATTCTACTCCGTATGATTTTGTAATATATGAGCATAGGGATGGCTGGGAAATGTAGGTACTCCTCCAGCACACCACCACATGTGGTCCTATCAAAATAACAGTCGACTGAAAATAAATAGGCCAGTCGATTTTTTTATGAACCGTCCGATCTATAAGGAATGGGCAGATGGCCTTCGTCTCCCTCCCGCCATTCACTGTTGACGATCTTTCTCGAACCGCTAGCGACCACTGGCCTAGACACCTGCCTCCGCCGCCCCGCCCTCCCCTTGATCTCACACCACCACCGTGCTTGGCAGTGCCCCCCGGCCATCCCTTTAATCCCGGCCGACCTCCAGATCGGGCGCCAGTAGCTCTAGGCCCCACACGCCCCTAAGATAAACACCGAGGCGCTGCTTCCCCGGCGTAATAGGCGGACTAGCGCCTGTTACGCCGGGGAATGCTTCCTTTAATTGGGAATCAACTGACCATGAATTGAAATCCAGGGGGGCGACGGACCTCTAGCTAAGGTGAAATAGTATATGAGGAGAAACCTTGTGCATCGCGAGTTACTAGGAACATCTAGTATCAAGAAGAAGCGGTCAACTAGTGTCTTCTGTGGGATGAATACCGTGCAAGCAGACACGTAAGATTTGCAAGAATAAGGGAAGAGGAGTACCATTTTCGGTTGCCAGTGTTGTGTCCTCCATATGTCGCGGCGATTTTCTTCTTTTTACCGGGGGAACCGATGTTTTGGAGGAGGGTGCAGCCTTGGACGAACCCATGGCCAAATTGTTGACTGTGTTGCCGTGGCCGTACGTCGGCAGAGGGGAAGCAGATCCGAGGCGGCGAAGGACGGCATAGCAGGAACAACTCCGGTGTGGTGGACGGTGGCAAAGTTGGAGCGATAGCGGTGAGGTGCAGGATGGCGTGGTTGAACTGGCTCGGGTACGGACAGCTCGGCCTCGGCTTCAACTACTACCCATGGAGGGCGTTGCGGTGGACGACGATGTCATGGTATTGGCTCCGGCGTGATGGAGGAGGGCGGCGGTTGATGGGTGGGATGGGGTGGCGGACGGAGGATGCCGGGGTTTCGCGGCTGGTGGAGAGGTAGTTTTGGCGCCCACGGAGTACGAATGGGGAATCGGACGGCGGGGGGGGGGACGGGGGGAGCTAAGGGAGAACCATGTTTCGGTCTGGGACGCGCTTGTTTTTGGCTTTTTTGAACAAATGGGACGCACTTGTTTGAAATTTGGGGAAAGTACAAACTTTGCCCCCCTCTTAAATTTTGGACCTACTGCGGGTTGGGGGTAGGATGGTAATGCCAGGTGTCCCAAATAGTGTGCGGGAGCGATTTCGGCCGCGCGCATGTGTGCTTAGGCGGCCATTGTGTATGAATGTTTTTCGAGGTGGTTGCCTGGCGTCTAGATGAAGCTACAAACCTACCCCGGTTCAGACCTTTGGACGTCGGGCCGGTAGGTTTCACGGGACGGAGTTAGAAAAGTAATTTCCTTCTACTACCAAACATTGGTATCACGCGGTTTCAGGCGAGTAGAGGCTCTTTTGGCGCTTCGTTTGAAATTTTAAAACAGAAGCATTCACTTTTAGAGTACTCTTGAACTTTGATGATTGACCTAAATAGACAACGTTGAATTTGACCTTGTATGTTTGAAAACCTCATTAAATTATGCGCTTCTTTTTTAAATTTTGACACTTGAAAATCCTATAACTATGATTATTTTGGAATGGAGGAGGTAAATTTGAATCTATCTTGTACAAAAGCAGAGCAAAGATTGGTGCCCCATAATTTAGGTACGATTTACAAATGCCATGATTTCGAATTCAAATAATTGAATGGACTTCATGTTGAATTCGAATTTTTTAAACCACCTTAAGTTGAATTCAAATGTATGCTAGTTCATAGCTAGCTATTTATAATGGGGGGGGGGGGGGGGGGGGGGGGGGGGGGGGGGGGGGGGGGGGGGGGGGGGGGGGGGGGGGGGGGGGGGGGGGGGGGGGGGGGGGGGGGGGGGGGGGGGGGGGGGGGGGGGGGGGGGGGGGGGGGGGGGGGGGGGGGGGGGGGGGGGGGGGGGGGGGGGGGGGGGGGGGGGGGGGGGGGGGGGGGGGGGGGGGGGGGGGGGGGGGGGGGGGGGGGGGGGGGGGGGGGGGGGGGGGGGGGGGGGGGGGGGGGGGGGGGGGGGGGGGGGGGGGGGGGGGGGGGGGGGGGGGGGGGGGGGGGGGGGGGGGGGGGGGGGGGGGGGGGGGGGGGGGGGGGGGGGGGGGGGGGGGGGGGGGGGGGGGGGGGGGGGGGGGGGGGGGGGGGGGGGGGGGGGGGGGGGGGGGGGGGGGGGGGGGGGGGGGGGGGGGGGGGGGGGGGGGGGGGGGGGGGGGGGGGGGGGGGGGGGGGGGGGGGGGGGGGGGGGGGGGGGGGGGGGGGGGGGGGGGGGGGGGGGGGGGGGGGGGGGGGGGGGGGGGGGGGGGGGGGGGGGGGGGGGGGGGGGGGGGGGGGGGGGGGGGGGGGTTAAAGTTAGGTTGGATGAATAGTAATATCAGAGATAAGGGGTTACCTTAGTCCGAGGACCTAGGGTTACAAATCCTAGCCGGCTTTGTCAGTGGACACAGAGTCCTTCATGATTCTGCTATCTTTGTCTTGTACGACTAGTCATCCATGGGTCTCCCTAAATGCGTCACGGGCCGACCAATGTGCCGCGGGATGGAACCGAACCAAGGGCCTCACCTTGGCCCACCGGACCTCACGCGGTGGCACACCCTCTGGCCCTAGGTCTCGTTATCTTCTCACACCCACACATACCAACACAGACACCACAAAAAAAATCTCCTCGTGCCTCTATCCTCTGCCCCCTTGCATATACACACTCAAGGGCATCTCTCGCCGTGACATCATATTCGTCTCTCTCTCTCTCTCTCTAGACCTCTCTCATTTCTCGTGCTATCTCTCCCACGTCCCCCTCCTCCGCCGGCCCCTCTATCCATGCCTCTCTCGAATACGTAATACACACATACCTCTCTAGGCCCTGCCAAATACATCAACTACACATTCACACATGTTACATCACGTACCCCATTGATCTAAAAAGCCCTCTCTTCATGTTTATTTCGCATACAATATTCCTTTTGAATAAAGTGTGGCCAAAAAATTATTTTAGAATTTCTACATATATACAACATTACAAGGTTATATGGAGGAGTATGAACGTTAATTTGCATTGCATGGTGCCCACAATGATATTTATTCTGCACTGTGAATTTTTATATTTTTATACTATATATAAAGTTAGTCATAATAAAGAGAAATGAAGAGAATCTCTCTCTCCATCGCATACACCCCCTCTACGCCCCTTTCACGTACGCACACAAACTATCTCCAGGTCCTCTAAAAGTACGCCCCCAGCACATTCACGCATCTTTCATCTTTCTCTCACGATATATACAGTGACGATCATTGTATTTGAAGCGAAAGCATGATACGTACATTGGACTTCAGAATCGACTCATTACGGTCACCATTTATGTTTTGTGGTTATTATATAGTCACGGGCTCACCGTACAGCTCTGTATTTGCTCAAGACACGACTAGTTGACCAGTTAAATGCTCCACGTGGCACCTCTAGTGTTGCATCACATTATCTCACTACCATTGGGCCCACCTGTTGGCGTGTATCTACTCTACACTCTTATAAAAACAGAGTTGGTGATGATGGTGTGCCTGCCATCCTCCATTATAGGCCGTCCGATTTATATCTGACGGATAGGAAGGAAACTATGGCAATTTTGTGAAAAGGTACCCACACACCTCTCCACATTTCTAAATAAGGTCTTCCCTCGTTCATCCTTTTCTCTCACAAGATAAACTACTCATACAAATGCATCTTGATGTTACGTGCAACGCACGGGCATCTTGCTAGTAAGAATGAAAACAAATGACAAAAAAATATTGGACGGTGGTTCGAAGTCATGACCGCGGGCACAACGGACAAGGTGGACTTGTATTGGTATGCTGAGCCATCTGTTTTAGCACACACGAGCTGGTGTGGTGATTATACACACACACACGCATGCACACAAACTGCATGCACGCAACACTCACACGAACACATGCAGCCACACACGCACGCAACACTCACATGTACACACGCAGCCACGCACGCACGCAACACTCACACGCACACACGCACGCATGCATGCACACACCACATGACCAACACACACTCTCACGCTCAAGTGCTCAACCTACACATGCATGCGCACACATCACGCCCTGACAGATACATACACAACCAGGTGGTTCCCGCGCATGGGTTGGAGTCTTGTCGCGCCTGCGTAAATTTGTGTTTATCTGACCTTTTTCCTATGCGAACTGACAGGTGGGACCCACAAGGAATGTGGTCAATTTAACCAGTCAACATGGCGCCACACAGACTATTTGGCCGGTCAACAGAGTGCAATCCGATGCTGAACGGTGAACAAGTGACCGTATAATTGTTGGAAATATGCCCTAGAGGCAATAATAAAATGGTTATTATTATATTTCCTTGTTCATGATAATTGTCGATTGTTCATGCTATAATTGTGTTATCCGGAAATCGTAATACATGTGTGAATACATAGACCACAACATGTCCCTGGTGAGCCTCTAGGGGGGGGGGGGGGGGGGGGGGGGGGGGGGGGGGGGGGGGGGGGGGGGGGGGGGGGGGGGATGGATCAATGACCGTTCCTTACGCGAATTGCAAATATCATGATCCCATCCTAATATTTGGATACAATTTATATTTTTATTCAATGTGTACATCAGTCCTTTACGTGTAGTTTCACTCTCCATCGGTGGTCTCTCACACATGCTCACACATTGGGGGGGGGGGGGGGGGGGGGGGGGGGGGGGGGGGGGGGGGGGGGGGGGGGGGGGGGGGGGGGGGGGGGGGGGGGGGGGGGGGGGGGGGGGGGGGGGGGGGGGGGTTTTCTAATGTCAAGTATCATTTCCTTAGACCATGAGATTGTGCAACTCCCGCATACCGTAGGAATGCTTTGGGTGTGCCAAACGTCACAACGTAACTGGGTGGCTATAAAGGTGCACTACGGGTATCTCCGAAAGTGTCTGTTGGGTTGGCACGAATCGAGACTGGGATTTGTCACTCCGTATGACGGAGAGGTATCTCTGGGCCCACTCGGTAATGCATCATCATAATGAGCTCAATGTGTCTAAGCAGTTAGTCATGGGATCATGCATTAACGGAACGAGTAAAGTGACTTGCCGGTAACGAGATTGAACGAGGTATTTGGGATAGCGACAATCGAATCTCGGGCAAGTAACGTACCGATAGACAAAGGGAATTGTGTACGGGATTGATTGAATCCCCGACATCATGGTTCATCCGATGAGATCATCATGGAGCATGTGGGAGCCAACATGGGTATCTAGATCCCGCTGTTGGTTATTGGTCGAAGAGATGTCTCGGTCATGTCTACATGCCTCCCGAACCCGTAGGGTCTACACACTTAAGGTTCGATGATGCTAGGGTTATAGGGAAAGTTTGTACGTGGTTACCGAATGTTGTTCGGAGTCCCAGATGAGATCCCGGACATCACGAGGAGTTCCGGAATGGTCCGGAGGTGAAAATTTATATATGGGAAGTCATCATACGGTCACCAGAAGTATTCGGGGGTTAGCCGGTATTGTACCGGGACCACCGAAGGGGTTCCGGGGGTCCACCGGGAGGGTCCACCTGCCCCGGAGGGCCCTATGGGCTGTATGTGGAAGGGAACCAGCCCCTAAGTGGGTTGGGCACCATCCCTCCTAGGGCCCATGCGCCTAGGGTTGGGGGGAACCCTAAAGGGGGCGCCCCCCTTGGCTTGGGGGGCAAGCCCCCTCCCCTTGGCCGCCGCCCCCCCTCTAGATCTCATCTAGAGGGGCCGCCCCCTTCCCCCTTTGCCCTATAAATAGAGGGGAGGAGGGAGGGTAGCTGCACCACATCCAAGGCACAGCCCTCCCCCTCTCCCACACCTCCTCCTCCTTCCGCGGTGCTTGGCGAAGCCCTGCCGGAGTACCACGCTGCTCCAGCACCACCACGCCGTCGTGCTGCTGCTGGAGTTGTCTTCCCCAACCTCTCCCTCTCTCCTTGCTGGATCAAGGCGTGGGAGATGTCACTGGGCTGCACGTGTGTTGAACGCGGAGGCACCGTTGTTTGGCGCTTAGATCGGAATCAACCGCGGTCTGAATCACTACGAGTACGACTCCTTCATCCGCATTCTTGTAACGCTTCCGCATCTCGATCTTCAAGAGTATGAAGATGCACTCCCCTCTCTCTTGTTGCTAGTCTCTCCATAGATTGATCTTGGTGATGCGTAGAATTTTTTTTAATTTTTGCAATGATCCCCAACAGTGGCATCATGAGCTAGGTTTATGCGTAGTTTCTATGCACGAGTAGAACACAAGTTGTTGTGGGCGTCAATTTTGTCAATTTACTTACCATTACTAGTCTTATCTTGATTCGGCGGCATCGTGGGATGAAGCGGCCCGGACCGACCTTACACGTACGCTTACGTGAGACAGGTTCCACCGACTGACATGCACTAGTTGCATAAGGTGGCTAGCGGGTGTCTGTCTCTCCCACTTTAGTCGGATCGGATTCGATGAAAAGGGTCCTTATGAAGGGTAAATAGAAATTGGCATATCACGTTGTGGTTTTGGCGTAGGTAAGAAACGTTCTTGCTAGAAACCTATAGCAGCCACGTAAAAACTTGCAACAACAATTAGAGGACGTCTAACTTGTTCTTGCAGCATATGCCGTGTGATGTGATATGGCCAAAAGGATGTGATGAGTGATATATGTGATGTATGAGATTGATCATGTTCTTGTCATAGGAATCACGACTTGCATGTCGATGAGTATGACAACCGGCAGGAGCCATAGGAGTTGTCTTAATTTATTGTATGACCTGCGTGTCAATGAAAATGCCATGTAATTACTTTACTTTATTGCTAACCGTTAGCCATAGTAGTAGAAGTAACAGTTGGTGAGACAACTTCATGGATACACGATGATGGAGATCATGGTGTCATGCCGGTGACGATGATGATCATGGCGCCCCGAAGATGGAGATCAAAAGGAGCAAAATGATATTGGCCATATCATGTCACTATTTGATTGCATGTGATGTTTATCATGTTTTTACATCTTATTTGCTTAGAACGATGGTAACATAAATAAGATGATCCCTCACTAAAATTTCAAGAAAGTGTTCCCCCTAACTGTGCACCATTGCTAAGGTCCGTTGTTCCGAAGCACCACGTGATGATCGGGTGTGATAGGTTCTAACGTTTGCATACAACGGGTGTAAGCCAGATTTACACACGCAATACACTTAGGTTGACTTGACGAGCCTAGCATGTACAGACATGGCCTCGAAACACGGAAGACCAAAAGGTCGAACATGAGTCATATAGAAGATACGATCAACATGGAGATGTTCACCGTTGATGACTAGTCCGTCTCACGTGATGATCGGACACGGCCTAGTCGATTCGGATCATGTATCACTTAGATGACTAGAGGAATGTCTATCTGAGTGGGAGTTCATTAAATAATTTGATTAGATGAACTTAATTATCATGAACTTAGTCTAAAATCTTTACAATATGTCTTGTAGATCAAATGGCCCACGCTAATGTTGCCCTCAACTTCAATGCGTTCCTAGAGAAAACCAAGCTGAAAGACGATGGTAGCAACTACACAGACTGGGTCCGTAACCTGAGGATCATCCTCACAGCTGCCAAGAAAGCATATGTCCTTGAAGCACCGCTAGGTGACGCACCTGTTTTCCCAGCAACTCAAGACGTTATGAACGCCTGGCAGTCGCGTAGTGATGATTACTCCCTGATTCAGTGCGGCATGCTTTACAGCTTAGAACCGGGGCTCCAAAAGCGTTTTGAGCAACACGGAGCATATGAGATGTTCCAAGAGCTGAAAATGGTTTTCCAAGCTCATGCCCGGGTCGAGAGATATGAAGTCTCCGACAAGTTCTACAGTTGTAAGATGGAGGAGAATAGTTCTGTCAGCGAGCACATACTCAAAATATCTGGGTTGCACAACCGCTTGTCAGCTGGGAGTTAATCTCCCAGATGACGCGGTCGTTGACAGAATCCTTCAGTCGCTCCCACCTAGCTACAAGAGCTTTGTGATGAATTTCAATATGCAAGGGATGGAGAAAACCATTCCTGAGGTATATTCAATGCTGAAATCAGCGGAGGTGGAGATCAAAAAGGAACTTCAAGTGTTGATGGTCAATAAAACCACTAGTTTCAAGAAAGGCAAAGGTAAGAAGAACTTCAAGAAGGACGGCAAGGGAGTTGCCGTGCCCGGTAAGCCAGTTGCCGGGAAGAAGCCAAAGCATGGACCCAAGCCTGAGACTGAGTGCTTTTATTGCAAGGGAAACGGTCACTGGATGCGGAACTGCCCCAAGTACTTAGCGGATAAGAAGGTCAGCAATACCAAAGGTATATATGATATACATGTTATTGATGTGTACCTTACCAGCACTCGTAGTAGCTCCTGGGTATTTGATACCGGTGCGGTTGCTCATATTTGTAACTCAAAACAGGAGCTGCGGAATAAGCGGAGACTAGCGAAGGACGAGGTGACGATGCGCGTCGGGAATGGTTCCAAGGTCGATGTGATCGCCGTCGGCACGCTACCTCTACATTTACCTACGGGATTAGTTTTAAACCTCAATAATTGCTATTTAGTGCCAGCTTTGAGCATGAACATTGTATCTGGATCTCGCTTGATGCGAAATGGCTACTCATTTAAATATGAGAATAATGGTTGTTCTATTTATATGAGAGATATGTTTTATGGTCATGCCCCGCTGGTCAATGGTTTATTCTTATTTAATCTCGAACGTGATGTTACACATATTCATAGTGTAAATGCCAAAAGATGTCCCCCCCCCCCCCCCCCCCCCCCCCCCCCCCCCCCCCCCCCCCCCCCCCCCCCCCCCCCCCCCCCCCCCCCCCCCCCCCCCCCCCCCCCCCCCCCCCCCCCCCCCCCCCCCCCCCCCCCCCCCCCCCCCCCCCCCCCCCCCCCCCCCCCCCCCCCCCCCCCCCCCCCCCCCCCCCCCCCCCCCCCCCCCCCCCCCCCCCCCCCCCCCCCCCCCCCCCCCCCCCCCCCCCCCCCCCCCCCCCCCCCCCCCCCCCCCCCCCCCCCCCCCCCCCCCCCCCCCCCCCCCCCCCCCCCCCCCCCCCCCCCCCCCCCCCCCCCCCCCCCCCCCCCCCCCCCCCCCCCCCCCCCCCCCCCCCCCCCCCCCCCCCCCCCCCCCCCCCCCCCCCCCCCCCCCCCCCCCCCCCCCCCCCCCCCCCCCCCCCCCCCCCCCCCCCCCCCCCCCCCCCCCCCCCCCCCCCCCCCCCCCCCCCCCCCCCCCCCCCCCCCCCCCCCCCCCCCCCCCCCCCCCCCCCCCCCCCCCCCCCCCCCCCCCCCCCCCCCCCCCCCCCCCCCCCCCCCCCCCCCCCCCCCCCCCCCCCCCCCCCCCCCCCCCCCCCCCCCCCCCCCCCCCCCCCCCCCCCCCCCCCCCCCCCCCCCCCCCCCCCCCCCCCCCCCCCCCCCCCCCCCCCCCCCCCCCCCCCCCCCCCCCCCCCCCCCCCCCCCCCCCCCCCCCCCCCCCCCCCCCCCCCCCCCCCCCCCCCCCCCCCCCCCCCCCCCCCCCCCCCCCCCCCCCCCCCCCCCCCCCCCCCCCCCCCCCCCCCCCCCCCCCCCCCCCCCCCCCCCCCCCCCCCCCCCCCCCCCCCCCCCCCCCCCCCCCCCCCCCCCCCCCCCCCCCCCCCCCCCCCCCCCCCCCCCCCCCCCCCCCCCCCCCCCCCCCCCCCCCCCCCCCCCCCCCCCCCCCCCCCCCCCCCCCCCCCCCCCCCCCCCCCCCCCCCCCCCCCCCCCCCCCCCCCCCCCCCCCCCCCCCCCCCCCCCCCCCCCCCCCCCCCCCCCCCCCCCCCCCCCCCCCCCCCCCCCCCCCCCCCCCCCCCCCCCCCCCCCCCCCCCCCCCCCCCCCCCCCCCCCCCCCCCCCCCCCCCCCCCCCCCCCCCCCCCCCCCCCCCCCCCCCCCCCCCCCCCCCCCCCCCCCCCCCCCCCCCCCCCCCCCCCCCCCCCCCCCCCCCCCCCCCCCCCCCCCCCCCCCCCCCCCCCCCCCCCCCCCCCCCCCCCCCCCCCCCCCCCCCCCCCCCCCCCCCCCCCCCCCCCCCCCCCCCCCCCCCCCCCCCCCCCCCCCCCCCCCCCCCCCCCCCCCCCCCCCCCCCCCCCCCCCCCCCCCCCCCCCCCCCCCCCCCCCCCCCCCCCCCCCCCCCCCCCCCCCCCCCCCCCCCCCCCCCCCCCCCCCCCCCCCCCCCCCCCCCCCCCCCCCCCCCCCCCCCCCCCCCCCCCCCCCCCCCCCCCCCCCCCCCCCCCCCCCCCCCCCCCCCCCCCCCCCCCCCCCCCCCCCCCCCCCCCCCCCCCCCCCCCCCCCCCCCCCCCCCCCCCCCCCCCCCCCCCCCCCCCCCCCCCCCCCCCCCCCCCCCCCCCCCCCCCCCCCCCCCCCCCCCCCCCCCCCCCCCCCCCCCCCCCCCCCCCCCCCCCCCCCCCCCCCCCCCCCCCCCCCCCCCCCCCCCCCCCCCCCCCCCCCCCCCCCCCCCCCCCCCCCCCCGCTTTGATGAGATGATCAAAGCGTTTGGGTTTACACAGACTTATGGAGAAGCTTGTGTTTACAAGAAAGTGAGTGGGAGCTCTGTAGCATTTCTCATATTATATGTGGATGACATACTATTGATGGGAAATGATATAGAATTCTTGGAAAGCATAAAGGCCTACTTGAATAAGTGTTTTTCAATGAAGGACCTTGGAGAAGCTGCTTACATATTAGGCATCAAGATCTATAGAGATAGATCGAGACGCCTCATTGGTCTTTCGCAAAGCACATACCTTGACAAGATATTGAAAAAGTTCAATATGGATCAGTCCAAGAAGGGGTTCTTGCCTGTATTGCAAGGTGTGAGATTGAGCATGGCTCAATGCCCGACCACGGCAGAAGATAGAGAAAAGATGAGTGTCATCCCCTATGCCTCGGCCATAGGGTCTATTATGTATGCCATGTTGTGTACCAGACCTGATGTGAACCTTGCCTTAAGTTTGGTAGGAAGGTACCAAAGTAATCCCAGCATGGAACACTGGACAGCGGTCAAGAATATCTTGAAGTACCTGAAAAGGACTAAGGATATGTTTCTCGTTTATGGAGGTGACGAAGAGCTCGTCGTAAAGGGTTACGTCGATGCTAGCTTCGACACAGATCTGGATGACTCCAAGTCACAAACCGGATACGTGTATATTTTGAATGGTGGGGCAGTCAGCTGGTGCAGTTGCAAGCAAAGCGTTGTGGCGGGATCTACATGTGAAGCGGAGTACATGGCAGCCTCGGAGGCAGCACATGAAGCAATCTGGATGAAGGAGTTCATTACCGACCTAGGAGTTATTCCCAATGAGTCGGGCCTGATGGCTCTCTTCTGTGACAACACTGGAGCTATTGCCCTTGCCAAGGAGCCCAGGTTTCACAAGAAGACCAGGCATATCAAGCGTTGCTTCAACTCCATTCGTGAAAATGTTCAAGATGGAGACATAGATATTTGTAAAGTGCATACGGACCTGAATGTCGCAGATCCGTTGACTAAACCTCTTCCACGAGCAAAACATGATCAACACCAGAACTCTATGGGTGTTTGATTCATCACAATGTAACTAGATTATTAACTCTAGTGCAAGTGGGAGACTGTTGGGGGGGGGGGGGGGGGGGGGGGGGGGGGGGGGGGGGGGGGGGGGGGGGGGGGGGGGGGGGGGGGGGGGGGGGGGGGGGGGGGGGGGGGGGGGGGGGGGGGGGGGGGGGGGGGGGGGGGGGGGGGGGGGGGGGGGGGGGGGGGGGGGGGGGGGGGGGGGGGGGGGGGGGGGGGGGGGGGGGGGGGGGGGGGGGGGGGGGGGGGGGGGGGGGGGGGGGGGGGGGGGGGGGGGGGGGGGGGGGGGGGGGGGGGGGGGGGGGGGGGGGGGGGGGGGGGGGGGGGGGGGGGGGGGGGGGGGGGGGGGGGGGGGGGGGGGGGGGGGGGGGGGGGGGGGGGGGGGGGGGGGGGGGGGGGGGGGGGGGGGGGGGGGGGGGGGGGGGGGGGGGGGGGGGGGGGGGGGGGGGGGGGGGGGGGGGGGGGGGGGGGGGGGGGGGGGGGGGGGGGGGGGGGGGGGGGGGGGGGGGGGGGGGGGGGGGGGGGGGGGGGGGGGGGGGGGGGGGGGGGGGGGGGGGGGGGGGGGGGGGGGGGGGGGGGGGGGGGGGGGGGGGGGGGGGGGGGGGGGGGGGGGGGGGGGGGGGGGGGGGGGGGGGGGGGGGGGGGGGGGGGGGGGGGGGGGGGGGGGGGGGGGGGGGGGGGGGGGGGGGGGGGGGGGGGGGGGGGGGGGGGGGGGGGGGGGGGGGGGGGGGGGGGGGGGGGGGGGGGGGGGGGGGGGGGGGGGGGGGGGGGGGGGGGGGGGGGGGGGGGGGGGGGGGGGGGGGGGGGGGGGGGGGGGGGGGGGGGGGGGGGGGGGGGGGGGGGGGGGGGGGGGGGGGGGGGGGGGGGGGGGGGGGGGGGGGGGGGGGGGGGGGGGGGGGGGGGGGGGGGGGGGGGGGGGGGGGGGGGGGGGGGGGGGGGGGGGGGGGGGGGGGGGGGGGGGGGGGGGGGGGGGGGGGGGGGGGGGGGGGGGGGGGGGGGGGGGGGGGGGGGGGGGGGGGGGGGGGGGGGGGGGGGGGGGGGGGGGGGGGGGGGGGGGGGGGGGGGGGGGGGGGGGGGGGGGGGGGGGGGGGGGGGGGGGGGGGGGGGGGGGGGGGGGGGGGGGGGGGGGGGGGGGGGGGGGGGGGGGGGGGGGGGGGGGGGGAGGACGTCTAACTTGTTTTTGCAGCAAGTGGTTTGTGATATGATATGGCCATGGGGCGCCACCCCCTAAGGGGCGGGGGGGGGGGGGGGGGGGGGGGGGGGGGGGGGGGGGGGGGGGGGGGGGGGGGGGGGGGGGGGGGGGGGGGGGGGGGGGGGGGGGGGGGGGGGGGGCCTAGGGCCGGCGACCCCCCCCCCTTGGCACCCCTATATATAGTGGGGGAGAGGAGGGACTTTGCTCCACGGCTTTTGGTGCTTCCCTCTCTCCCTGTTACATCTCCCTCCTGCGTAGTATAGGCGAAGCCCTGCTGCTGTGACGCCCTGCATCCACCACCACGCCGTCGTGCTGCTAGATCATCACCAACCTCTCCTTCCCCCTTGCTGGATCAAGAAGGAGGAGACGTCTCCCGTCCCGTACGTGTGTTGAACGCGGAGGTGCCGTCCGTTCGGCACTCGTTCATCGGTGATTTGGATCACGTCGTGTTCGACTACATCATCCCCGTTCGTTGAACGCTTCCGCACGCGATCTACAAAGGTATGTAGATGCATCTCATGACTCGTTGCTAGATGAACTCCTAGATGGATCTTGGTGAAACGAGTAGGAAATTTTTTTGTTTTCTGCAACGTTCCCCAACAGTGGCATCATGAGCTAGGTCTATGCGTAGTTCTTCTTGCACGAGTAGAACACAATTTGTTGTGGGCGTGGATTTGTCAACTTTCTTGCCGCTACCAGTCTTTTCTTGCTTCAGCGGTATTGTGGGATGAAGCGGCCCGGACCAACCTTACACGTACGCTTACGTGAGACCGGTTCCACCGACTAACATGCACTAGTTGCATAAGGTGGCTGGCGGGTGTCTGTCTCTCCCACTTTAGTTGGAGCGGATTCGATGAACAGGGTCCTTATGAAGGGTAAATAGAAGTTGACAAATCACGTTGTGGCTTTCACGTAGGTAAGAAAACGTTCTTGCTAGAACCCTAATTCAGCCACGTAAAACTTGGGGGGGGGGGGGGGGGGGGGGGGGGGGGGGGGGGGGGGGGGGGGGGGGGGGGGGGGGGGGGGGGGGGGGGGGGGGGGGGGGGGGGGGGGGGGGGGGGGGGGGGGGGGGGGGGGGGGGGGGGGGGGGGGGGGGGGGGGGGGGGGGGGGGGGGGGGGGGGGGGGGGGGGGGGGGGGGGGGGGGGGGGGGGGGGGGGGGGGGGGGGGGGGGGGGGGGGGGGGGGGGGGGGGGGGGGGGGGGGGGGTCGAAGCCCAAGCCTCAGTCCACGCGGGCAAGGTGAAGGAGCTGGAGGTGGAGCGGGACGGGCTGAAGGATCAGGCCCTGAAGTTGGCAAAGGAGAAGGACACGCTCAACGGTGCTCTGGTGGAGGCGCAGGGCACAGTCCTTTGCAAGGCCGAGCAGCTCTCCAAGGCCAACGACTCCATCAAAGACCTGAAGCTGAAGCTGGAGGGTCTTGAAGAGATGCTTTCGGGGGTCAGGGCCCGGGAGGAGACCCTGACCAAGAATCTGGAGAAGGAGAGGCAGCTGTGGAAGAACGAAGCCGCCAACCACGAGGATTTCATGAAGGGCGAGAACCTCTGGATCAGCCGCCTCGCCGAGGTCGCCAGCAGGATCACTACGCAGCTGGCTACCATGGGGATGCCAAACGTAAGGTACGTCTCGGAGCCGAACGTGAGTCCCAATTCCAAGTTGACCCTGTTCTTCGAGGGTGTTCTTGGAGCCCTGGAGCTGTTTCGCTCCAACAGGGCAGCCTCGCTGGCTGATGAGGCCCGGAGGCTTTGCCGGGGTGCCATGACCAAGGTCCTCACCAAGGTGGCGTACTGGAACCCCGACCTCGACTTCGACGCCATGCTGGAGAGCTTGCCGGAGGGCGTGGACCTCGCGCCGCTCGAGGAGCGCATCAAGCCCGTCATCAGCCACGTCGACGGAGTTTGGAGGATACAAGGCCAGCACCGGGACTAGGCACCCCATTTCTCATCGCCGCTGCAGGTTCATGACCAGGACAATTTTTATCTTTAGTTAGAACCGCAGCAACAATTGATGTAATATAACTCTGTAGTACTTTAATATCATGCATGCTATCTTCCCGTTAGATCTTTCTTCGTATGTTCGTACCCTACGCTTGTTGAGATAAGGCTGCCAGCGCGTAAACCCATGCCGTGGTGCTTTAAGGACAGATCCCTTGCACCCTTCCGAAAGGGCGCTTGCTGCCGGGCAAGCCACCTTGCCGCCACCAACGCGGTCGCTTGAACTATCGAGCGGACTTGAGGCAGGACAAGAGCGCAGCTGGGAACGGGTAGGCCACCTTGCCGCCGCCAGCGCGGCCGCATGAACTGTCGAGCAGGCTTGAGACAGAAACAAAGGCGTTGCCAACAGCGGAAGGGTCCCATCGCGTGCAGGTTTCCCGCACAAAGAACGAGATCTCTCGGGGAGAATAGCCTTATATAAGTGAAAATAAACAAGATTTCGCGTGACTTAGCTTTTCTGTCATTGCGCGGGCGTTCACCGCATCCGCAGGTGATGCCACCCGTTTGGTCGTCTTCTCCCGTGGAGTGACGACCACGATGAAGCCGCTGCTCCATCCAGAGAAGATTTCCAAAACTGCGCCACCCCTACCTGGCGCGCCAAAGATGTCGATGGGAATGACACCTATGGGATCACTGGGATCCCTTCTACGGTTGGCGGGCGCGGGGTTGTGCAAAGAGCTAGCCTGGCGGTCAGCACAAGAATCGTTTACCTAGGTTCGGGCCGCGAAGATGCGTAATACCCTAGTCCTGCTTTGGTGTATGTATTTGAGTGTTCTTGAGTTCTTGAGCTAGCTACGGTGCGTGTGTAGCCCAAAAGATCCGAATCCTTCTCCTGGACGCCTCGGGCCTCCTTTTATAGAAAAAGGGGTCACCACAGTGGCACACAGGAGGTGGAAAGGCGTACAGTGTGCAAGCTTATCGCCTGTCATTACGGGACAAGATGCATTAAATGCGCCCCCTTAGGTGTCCTGTTGCTTTATTGGGGATGGCAACGAGGCCCGTCCCATCCGTCGCTGCCCCGCCTTGCTCCGATGCCGTCCAGGCCAACGATGCATGCAGCGCCATGTAGGCTGGCAGGCTGCCGAGATGGCGTGGTGGTAGGGCCTTCACGAAGATCTGCATGCGACCACGTAGGTGCTTGCTGAGCTGGCCTGGAAGCCGCACGTTGCCACGTAGGTGCCTGCCCAGCTGGTTGGGCTGGCAGCTGTATGGGAACGGCGGTGGAGTCTTGGCAGACGGGGGCCTGGTTGTGGCCTCGCAGGTGCCCTGGCAAGGGTCTTGTCGGGGGCCCGGCAAGGGTCTTGCCACGGCATCGCAGTCGTCCCCGACAAGGATCTTGCCGGGGGTCTTGTGGATTTCCTCGGCAAGGATCTTGCCGAGGATCGTCGTCTTCTAGTCCTCATCTAATCTTGAGTGCTTATGATCTTCACAAAGATCTGCATGCCACCATGGAGGTGCCTCCCGAGCCCTGGTTCCAATGTGGTTGTTGGTGGTGCTAGAACCCTTGGGCTCAAGGGTGGCGCGCTCTGCTGGCGTCGGGCAAGTTGCCTCGGCAAGGCTCTTGCCGGGGCTGCGGAGGCCACTCCGGCAAGGGTCTTGCCGAGGGAGTCTGCTTCGCCCTCTTGCTCTTTGTGTCTCTGGTCTTTGCGTTACTTTGACCGTCTTGTACTTCGGCTTCCCTCCTCTGCCCTGCTTAGTGCGGCCGCGGGCGCGGCTCTGACTGCCCGTGCACAAGTAAAGGGGTACAAAGGAGAGCCCCTACTTTTGTACACCGACACAAGTACAACTGTGGTTCTATCCGCATCGGCAGGTAGCACGATCTTTTCTGAAGACCATGTTTTTACTCCCACAGATATTGCCATCACCCCCTCCAACTCAAATGGCTGATAAACAAGAAAAGTAATTGAATGTACATACATTGTAAGATAGACAGGTGCAATGGATAGTAGGGAAGAAAACAGGGCATGAAATAATTCACATTTATGTTGTCTAACCAAACAGAATAGCATGACATAATTTCACATATATGATGGCTAATTAAACAGGATAGCAAGACACAATTTCACATGTATGATGGCTAACTAAACAAGATAGATTGACATACTTCAAAATATGATGACTATGTAAACAAGATGAGGTGATATAACTATATTATGTCTTTAGAAAATGGGTTGGCATGCCATAATTCAGATACATGATGTCTATGTAAACATCATGGCATGATATAATTTAAATATATGATTTATATACTAAGCAAGTGAGTAGAGGGCAATCGCATATATGATGGTCAACTAAGGAAATGGCATTCAATATTGTGTATCTGATGTAAAAACTAAGCATTGCAAGACAACGTATGCATGATATGAGTAATATAACCTTGCGAAGTTTGAGCATACACCTCAGGGGGATAATAGGACTGGTCATCTGCCTCTGAATCCTCCTCTGAGGAGCTATCTGTAACTAGCAAGATATCTGCTTCAGTAGGTAGCATTGTCTGCTCTAAAGACCTTGTTTTCACTCCAGATTTCTCCATCACCAATTCAAATGGCTGATGCATAGGAAGAGCAGTTGAATATACAAACATTATCGACCAATGCAATGAGTAATACAAAAAAAGGACGGCATGATATAATTCACATATATGACACTTGGCTAAACAACATGGCATTGCATAATTCACATACATAATGCCTTGTAACAAGATAGCATTGTATAATTCACATATATAATGTCTTGCAACAAGATCGCATTGCAAAATTCACATACATGGTAATTAGACACAAAACAGGTGGCATTCACACAAAGCATGCCTAAAGCAAATGACATGCCAATGCAAGACACCATATGCACGATATGAGCAATATAACCCTGCCAAGCTAGAGCATGCACCTCAGGGGGAAATAGGACTGGTCATCTGTCTCTGAATCCTCCTCTGAGGAGCTATCTGTAACCAGCAAGACATGCGCTTCGTTAGATAGCATTGTCTGCTCTGAAGACCTTGTTTCCACTCCAGATTTTTCCATGACCATGTTGAATGGCTGATGCACAGGAAGATTAATTGAATGTACTAAAATTGTTGAAAAATTTAATACGTAATAAAAAATTATGGCATGATATAATTCACATATAAGATGACTGGCTAACCAAGGTGGCATTGCAAAATTCACATATATTATGCCTGGCTAAACAAGATTGCATTGCATGATTCACATATATGATAAAGAAACTAAACAGATGGCATTCACACAAAGCATGTCTAAACTAAGTAGATGACATATTTGATGTATAAAGTAAGCAATGCAAGGCACCATATGCATGATATTACCAACATCAGCATGCCAAGTTAGAGCGGAGACCTCAGGGGTTAAATTGGAGTGGGTCTTCACTTTCTGAATCCCCCTCAGAACAGTTATCTTCCTCTTGATTACAATACGAAATGGGTGGAAGGGGGCTGCCTTTGCGCCCACCATGGAGCGACGTCTGCATGAAATTTTATTGCCACGCAAGGCTCGTCTCTTTTTCTCTACATGTTCAATTCCATTGTGTACAATAACTGACATTCATAGGAATAAAACATAGTGAGATTATTTGAGGAGTGCATGCACAAATCCAGAGTGATGGTAGCAAACTGTGGGTAGACCCAAAACCAATGATAGCAGGCACATAATAGCTTTAGTTAAAAATACAGATAATGGCTCCTTTAATGTTTGTTTCCACCCAACATGAAACTCATAGTACACACCCAAGATTAACGAGATAGTAGATAGATAGTATTGATTGCTGACCCAATATGTACCCCACAACCATTTAAAAACTCAAGTTTGAGCATTAGTTTGGACTTGACTCGGAGTCTAATAGGTGAACTGGATGATAAAGTAGCATGTCATCATATTAAGCGATGCATAACATAAGCAGACACGAAAGAGTGCGACCTCTCTTGCGGACCCGTGTAGTCCTCAAGGTTATCTGCTCAGTTGATGATGGTAATGCAGTTGTCGTGGCTGCCGGTGGCGGGGAAGAAGATCTGAGGTGGCGAAAGACAGTCTGGATGGCGGATCCCTGCTGTGGTGAAACCTTCCGTCGTTGGAGCAGCTGAGCTGGGGTGGAACACAACGCAGCAGGAGCGGGACAAACCACACAAGGTTTTGTTTGAATTTGAGGATTCTAACAATGCAGGGATAGGAGATACATAGGAATCGGATAGGAATGTACCTGCAAAACAGAGAATTTAAAAACACAGGATTTCTGCCAATCTGGGTGTTTGGTTCACAAGAATTGTGAGATCACAGGATGCAAAGAAGCATGGTGAGATTAAGTCAAACCACAAGAAAATGTACGGTTATAATGCTATTATGCTACTATCTCTTAGTCTTGTGCTTCATGAATAGGAATTTGAAAAGGAGGACAAGTGGATAAAAATTCCTACTGCTTTTCTTTCAAGGAGACACTAAAGGAAAAAATCCTACAGTTTTCCTTTGCTCCATTCCTTTGTACCAAATGCATGAATAGTAGTACCATAGGAAACTTTCCAATTCCTATGTTTTTCCTTCACTTTTCCTTTCAAGCACTGGCGATTCTAGTAGGCAGGCTTGAGCAGGGAAAAGCCTACACTCAAAAAATGTTTTTGTGCTACTTCTACTATTTGGACCCAGGCCACTGCCCTACTAGCTCAACTCCCAGGCCCATCTACAAATGCACAGCTCAAACGCGCAGAGATAAATAATGATGGCATTCAAGAGAGTCTATCATGGATAGCTAAGTTGCCTGCTACCCCAATGCTTGTCATATAGTAGGAGAAACTAATCATATTTCACATTACTACGTGTGCTTAGTGGACAATATATAAAACATGTAGAGTAAAAAAGAGATGCAACAAGTGTACAACCTCTTTGGCGAAGCCATGTCGATCTCGGCGTGATTGGGTTGGTCGGTGAGGATGCTCCGGCTGATTTGGCTGTAGGAGGAGGGGAAGAAGATCTTAGGCGTCTGGAGATGGAGCCCGGGGTACTACTCCGCTGTGATGGAGGGTTTCATCGTTGGAGCAGCTCCGGTGAGTTGTATGATGGCAAGGCTGAAGCAGGACCAGAGAGACAACGTTAACTTGAGTGGAATTCTAATAGCATCTCCAATAGATGACGTAAAATACATAACCACAAAGTGCTAGATGAAAAATACATCAGCCGCTCATCTCTGAACTTAACTGTCGGGGGGGGGGGGGGGGGGGGGGGGGGGGGGGGGGGGGGGGGGGGGGGGGGGGGGGGGGGGGGGGGGGGGGGGGGGGGGGGGGGGGGGGGGGGGGGGGGGGGGGGGGGGGGGGGGGGGGGGGGGGGGGGGGGGGGGGGGGGGGGGGGGGGGGGGGGGGGGGGGGGGGGGGGGGGGGGGGGGGGGGGGGGGGGGGGGGGGGGGGGGGGGGGGGGGGGGGGGGGGGGGGGGGGGGGGGGGGGGGGGGGGGGGGGGGGGGGGGGGGGGGGGGGGGGGGGGGGGGGGGGGGGGGGGGGGGGGGGGGGGGGGGGGGGGGGGGGGGGGGGGGGGGGGGGGGGGGGGGGGGGGGGGGGGGGGGGGGGGGGGGGGGGGGGGGGGGGGGGGGGGGGGGGGGGGGGGGGGGGGGGGGGGGGGGGGGGGGGGGGGGGGGGGGGGGGGGGGGGGGGGGGGGGGGGGGGGGGGGGGGGGGGGGGGGGGGGGGGGGGGGGGGGGGGGGGGGGGGGGGGGGGGGGGGGGGGGGGGGGGGGGGGGGGGGGGGGGGGGGGGGGGGGGGGGGGGGGGGGGGGGGGGGGGGGGGGGGGGGGGGGGGGGGGGGGGGGGGGGGGGGGGGGGGGGGGGGGGGGGGGGGGGGGGGGGGGGGGGGGGGGGGGGGGGGGGGGGGGGGGGGGGGGGGGGGGGGGGGGGGGGGGGGGGGGGGGGGGGGGGGGGGGGGGGGGGGGGGGGGGGGGGGGGGGGGGGGGGGGGGGGGGGGGGGGGGGGGGGGGGGGGGGGGGGGGGGGGGGGGGGGGGGGGGGGGGGGGGGGGGGGGGGGGGGGGGGGGGGGGGGGGGGGGGGGGGGGGGGGGGGGGGGGGGGGGGGGGGGGGGGGGGGGGGGGGGGGGGGGGGGGGGGGGGGGGGGGGGGGGGGGGGGGGGGGGGGGGGGGGGGGGGGGGGGGGGGGGGGGGGGGGGGGGGGGGGGGGGGGGGGGGGGGGGGGGGGGGGGGGGGGGGGGGGGGGGGGGGGGGGGGGGGGGGGGGGGGGGGGGGGGGGGGGGGGGGGGGGGGGGGGGGGGGGGGGGGGGGGGGGGGGGGGGGGGGGGGGGGGGGGGGGGGGGGGGGGGGGGGGGGGGGGGGGGGGGGGGGGGGGGGGGGGGGGGGGGGGGGGGGGGGGGGGGGGGGGGGGGGGGGGGGGGGGGGGGGGGGGGGGGGGGGGGGGGGGGGGGGGGGGGGGGGGGGGGGGGGGGGGGGGGGGGGGGGGGGGGGGGGGGGGGGGGGGGGGGGGGGGGGGGGGGGGGGGGGGGGGGGGGGGGGGGGGGGGGGGGGGGGGGGGGGGGGGGGGGGGGGGGGGGGGGGGGGGGGGGGGGGGGGGGGGGGGGGGGGGGGGGGGGGGGGGGGGGGGGGGGGGGGGGGGGGGGGGGGGGGGGGGGGGGGGGGGGGGGGGGGGGGGGGGGGGGGGGGGGGGGGGGGGGGGGGGGGGGGGGGGGGGGGGGGGGGGGGGGGGGGGGGGGGGGGGGGGGGGGGGGGGGGGGGGGGGGGGGGGGGGGGGGGGGGGGGGGGGGGGGGGGGGGGGGGGGGGGGGGGGGGGGGGGGGGGGGGGGGGGGGGGGGGCCACACCGCGCATATCTCAGTTATATTCATGCATGCATGGGTTTCAAACATCATGATCTCTTATTCAAATATTTGAATTCAACTTTACATTGATTATGACCTCGCCTAGTCTTTTACACCCACACAGTCGTCTTCTCTTTATAATTGTACCACTAACTTTATCTCGTGCATGCATGCACACACACTACCACTCGGCATTATCCATCACACACATGCAATCTTTTTCTTCAGGTCGGTCTCCCATGCATGCACACACACACACACACACCTCCCCCTCTTCATCATTTTGGGCATTCTTTTTCTCTCACGTGCATGCGCAACAATCGATGTTCCTCTATGTGTGTGTATATATAGCTAGGTCTTTCCCAGTTTTCCACACAAACCGATCGATCTATATATCTAGTGAGGTCTCACCCTCTTTCCCATGTACACATCAATCAATCTATACCTCTATATATAGGATTACATAGCTAATACACCCACATTAATTATATATCCAAGGTCTCCCTCTCATCATCCATGCCTTCCGCTTCATCTCTCAGACGCGCGCACAGTGGCGAAGACAGGGGCAGCAAGGCCCCCCCTAATATCACTATATATTGAGGCTAATGTGAATGTGATCAATAGATCAATTGCTGGTTAAATGGTTTAAGTTGATGAATTGGCCCTCCTTGTAAAGGATTAGCAATGCTTGGCCCCCTAGCTCATTTATTTTTCATGGCTCCGCCACTGCGCACAACCGCGCATGTTCTCGCCCCCTCTCTTTAAATATCGATCTCGCACTTGTGCACTACTTCATAGTCTCCCTCCACTTGGCCCCTCGCACCATCTTCTAGCCCCCCACCAGATTCTGCCATATGTACAATCTAGAAGACTCCATGGTTGAACTTAAGCATAATGTACAAACCTCAAAACACAAGTGCTTCTCCTTTGTTCTAGAATCTTCCAGATCATAACTACCCAAACTTTTTTTTCTAGTGGAATTGCCATTATTTGTTTTTATTTTATGCTTTACAACGCACAATTCCCTGAATCATAAAATAGATTAACTTTTTTTATAAAAACTAATTGAATTTGAATGAGATGAACTATAAGAATTAAACGAACGTCTACATCATGCATATATGACTCAAAGCTTACATGCTATAGTGTGGTATTTACTCATAATTTTGTTGCCAAATCTGATGCGTGCAATGCATGTGTACCTTACTAGTACTTCCAGTATGTGCAAAACACGTAAATTAGAATTCCAATGGCGCGCTACACAGTGCCTCTCCCTTTTTTAGTTCATGAAGCCACGTGGCACATGTGGAGGCGTTGTCGCGACCTCCTTGTGTGGATTGATCACAGTGATGTGCTGCTGGTTCCAGAAGAATGTACTCGTCCGCTCTCATGCACACTGGCAGTACATGCACGAACTGAAGATGTGCACGCACGCACTCATTCCCTCGCACGCACACACAGGTACATGGTGGGATGCATTTTTGTACGAAGATCCACCCCATCTGATAATTTGACGCGTCTAAAGTCCTTCACTTCATTGATAGTCAATTAATACAGCGCATGCAAATTGAGTGGACGTGAGGGAGGAATTAGTTGAGAAAGACATTACTACTCCAGTGCGTGCATGCGAGTAGTTAAATCATGGGTTGCTACTTCCATTGGTTTCCTTCGAATTTTGTGCCAGTCTTTTTACCATATTTTTCTGTAACATAATATTTATGCATGCATGTCATTAAAAGTGGCACAAAAAAGGGGGCCAATAAACCAGGACGCAGGCACCATGATCAATTTTTGCCTAGGCTACTGTTGGTGGCCGTTGTATTTAAATATGGACGGAGTGGAGTAGTACTATCTTTATCTTAGCCTCGCAGGGCTCTCCTAGCGCCTAGGATCGCCTCCCCGCCTCGCCCACCGGATCCCGCCATGGAGGATTCCTTAGATCCTAGGATCCCGCGGGCTTCCCTCTTGCTGCGCCCCGCAGCACTCCCGCCTTTGAGTGAAACCCACATGTGTTTTAGAGGGGATCCATTGCTCTGGAATCACATATCAGTGGCGCCAGAGGACATGCCAGGGCTGCGTTTTAGGTGGTGGGAAGCAAGGGAAAATTGGATCGAGGAAGCGTCACATCGATTGGAGAGAAGTTCGAAGGTGCTGCACCTAGCGCAACATAAGGCGGAGGCGCAAGTCGATCTCAGGGGAGAGATGCTGAGGGATGTCAGCATCTGGTAGTATCACGTTGATTTCGAGCTAGGGCTAATGGCAGAGATCATATTCACGGAGTCAACTGTGGAGGAAAGAACGCGCATGCCTGCGGAATGGCATGAGCAGCTGGTGCAACTGTTCAAATGGGCGGTAGGAGAAGCCAAATCGGGGGACCAGCTGCGGCGGCACTGCTGGGCATGTATCATAGGCGAGGTGAGCTGCCCTCCTTCCCTGCCAGCGATGCAGTGACCTACTCATTGCTGCTGCAGTGAACTTGCGGTGCCATGGCGGTTTGCAACCATGACAATCACTCCATCTATATGTATTGTATTCCTGTGAAAATACTTGGTCGTTTGGAAAAAGATGGTAATTGATTTATCACTAGTTTTTGAATGCTTGGTTGTGACAATCACCCAAAGCCACAACCAGAAGTCTCCATCATGTAATACTTATGGTCGGTCGCACCAATAGACGGTCGGTCGGTCGGACCCGCAACACGCATCGGCTTGGTCTGACATGTACGACCAGTTACATCACTCACTTGTGCGACCGCATTTGAGCAGTAGTACTTGAAATTTGTGTTCCAGGAAACTCATCAGGAGCCGTCTCGGGCCTCGAAACTAAAACCACCAATTAATCTTTAGCTTGTTCCCATCACATTCCAAAGTGTATACTATAACTAAGTGCAAACCTGCTCACACCTAGTAGTACGTATCAAACCTGAACGTGTTCCCACTATGCAGGTTTTAGTACTAGTGCTAGTACTAGGTTATAAAAAGGGGAACTAGTACCTAGCCGAAAATCACTCTACCTGTTCCTCCTCATAAGTCTTTCTTGTTCGTCCGTCCTTGCCATGGCCGGTGTGCAGAGCTCTAGGTCGAGAACTACTCGTAACAAGGGAGCAACAACCAAGGACGCGGCAACAAAAGAGAGGGCTCGCCGCCTGGCAGAGACAGGCGAGGGCTCTCAGGAGCGCCCTAGCCGCGGAGGCGAGTGCTCCCAGGAGCGCCCTAGCCGCGGAGGCGAGTGCTCCCAGGAGCGCCCTAGCCGCGGAGGCGAACATGCCGAGCTGGCGGTGCTGGAGTCATTATGCCTCAACGACATGCCCGATTAGCTCAATAAGTAGGAGGAGTTCATCAACGGCTTGGTGGAGCTGCTGAAGGAGAGCCTCGATGACATGCCTGCTGAGCTCAATGAGCAGGGGGAGTTGACCGTCGGCTTGGTGATGCTGCTGAAGAAGAGCATTGCCTCGGATAAGAAGGAAACTGGCGAAATCCTGCAACTTCAGGAGGGCAAGGCGAAGCCCCGCCATGAGGTCGACCTGCTGAAGGAGGAGAATGCCGGCTAGAATAAGCTGCATCAGAAGAGTAGTTCCTCGATGAAGATGTTGCAGGCCCTGGTCATGGAACAGAAGGAGGTGTTGGCAAAGCTCTGCATCGGGCACCCGGCTGCTGTCAAGGTACATAATGTGGACGTGGAACAGATGATGAAGGCTCGCTTCAAGAAATCCCGCGTCATGGACAGAATGAAGAAGATGGGGGAGGAGATGCACCAGGAGTTAGAGGTCATGGAGGGAATGAAGAATCGGTTACGACTACGCGGCCAGCAACCCTTCATGTAGTATACAGCAGTGCCCCAGACTTATGTGTGCGTCTTCCTTCTTTTTTTGGGGGGATAATCTTCCTTCTTCTTTCGCTCCTGTGTTTATTATTTTGCTTTGGGTGTTTGATATAATTCACATATAAGATGACTGGCTAACCAAGGTGGCATTGCAAAATTCACATATATGATGCCTGGCTAAACAAGATGGCATTCACACAAAGCATGTCTAAACTAAGCAGATGACATATTTGATGTATAAAGTAAGCAATGCAAGGCACCATATGCATGATATTACCAACATCAGCATGCCAAGTTAGAGCGGAGACCTCATGGGTTAAATAGGAGTGGTCTTCTCTTTCGGAATCCCCCTCAGAACAGTTATCTTCCTCTTGATTACAATACGAAATGGGTGGAGGGGGGCTGCCTTTGCGCCCACCATGGAGCAGCGTCTGCATGACATTATATTCCCACGCAACGGTCTTCTCTTTTTCTCTACATGTTCAATATGATTGTGTACAATAATTGACATGCATAATAAAAAAATAGTTAGATTTTGTAAGGCCTAAGGGGTGCATGCATAAATGAAGACTGATGGTAGCAAACGAGTGGATAGATCCAAAACTAATGATAGCTGGTAGATTATAGCTTCGGTTTTAAAAAGATAGAGAATGGATCATCTACTGTTTGTTGCCCACCCAACTCCTGTAGCTGCCGAAGGTCGTGCAGCAGCAGCAGCTCGAGTGAGAGCAAGAGCAGAGCAGCAGCACGAACGAGAGCAAGAGCGGAGCAGCAGCACGACCGACAGCAATAGCAGAGAAGAGTAGCAGCATGAACGAAAGCAAGAGCAGTGCAGCAGTGCGACCGACAGCAATAAAAGAGCCGCAGCACGAGGGAGAGCCGGAGCAGCAGTAGCAGCAGCGCGAGCGAGAGCCGGAGCAGCTGCAGCTAGTGCCGGTGTGGAAGTCGCCGCCGAGGAAGCAACAACATGGGGGAGAGATGTCGTGGATGAAGTGGCCGGTGATGGCGCCATCGATGGAGACCCGCCATGGCTGCTCGGTATCGAGCACCGGCAGCCCCATGAGATCGAATAAAAGATAAAATGCAGCAGTGAGTGCAGAACCTCCTTGGTGGCGCCGAGTGGGCCTCGGCTTCATCGGAGGAATTGGTGAGGGTGCTGCGGTTCCGGTGGGGCAGGTCAAGACGGCGCTGTGGGGTTGGAGGTGGCGGGATAGACGATGCGAACATCGGGGCAGCTCCTTGGAGGTGAAGGACGGGGTGGCTGATCCGGCGAGACGACGAGATCGACAACGGATCCTCATCCGGTGCGGTGGATGAGGAACGGCGAGCTATTGCGGTGGACGACGTCGTCGAAGAAGAGTCTCCGGCTGGGTGGCGGTCGGGAGGCCGACGGAGGAGCGTGGGGTTTCGCGGGTTTTGGCGGCCTCGGTGTACGAATGGGGGGGACGAAGGGGAAGGTAGGGGAGCCATGGCTTAGGACGCGCTTGTCCGAAATGTAGGGTAAGTTACCAGCGTACCCCCACCGGTTTTGACACCGGGACGTCGAGCCGACATTTCCGGCTAAGGGGTAGAATGGGGATTTCGCATGTCTGGGTTGCGGGACCGATTTTGGATGAGGAAGGAGTTTCGCGCGCGTCAAAATTTCGGGATTACAAGGCGCGGAGCGGGTTGAAGAGGCGGGAGTTTCAAAGCAAATGAGACAAAAGATACTCGAGCTTGAAAATTTTGGGATAACACGGCACGGATTCCTTGTTCGGCAGAACAAACTTAACGTGTACAAAAAAACAATTCATACAATACACAAGAGAGTCATGTCCCCTTTTACTATATTGCTATAGATGTCATTGAAAAAACTACAAGAAAAATGTAAAAAAATCGGGAGAACAAGATTACCCTGTACAGTACCAAATCGATTCACACTTCCCTCAACAACAACAAAATACAAATCAGTTCCCACCAAAAGAAAGAGTCATGTCCCTTTTTATATGATTACAAATGCCAGGATCTCGAATTTCAATTTTTGAATCCACGTTATGTTGAATTCGAATATATCGTTAGGTGACCTTGCGGTTTATAATGGATGTAGTCCTACATTTTGATCGATGAACTTTTTACTCCTTCCTATGAACATATATATTGTCGTCTACCATATGGACTAAATTTGAATCAATTTTCCTTATTTGAATATGATTGTTGTCAAGTTATACAATCATATAAATATTATCTTGATAACAAAAAAACATGCATATAGCAGTAATCATATTTCACTATGAACTACATGTACCATACGATCTCCAATTCAAATATTTGTATCCATTTTATGTTGAATTCAAATAAGAGTACATTAGTCTAGGTAGCGAGATGTTCGGGATAATCTAAACCCTGCTTTATATATATATTTTTTGGCTAAATTGGGACAAGTTTTGGTATAAGCTTCTTGCAAAACCGGAGATTCTCTCAACAAGCCTTGTGGTTTCGAGAGGGAACGTGTCACCTTTGTGTGCGAAACGATATACGCTGCCTCCCGCATGATTTTCTTTATAGAGGCAACATAGAACTATATGAGTGCCCTGTTAAACTTTGGAATTATTCCGGGTTCGTTTGGCCTTTTTAATACATTAATTGAGTTTTTGGACATTTAATGTGCATAATCCAAATTTGAACTGCAAGCACATGCTCCGGTGCACCAAAGTTGGTTGAATAATCACATGTGTTTCCTTGGGTGAATTTCTAGGTCCCATGAAAGAAATGGGAATTAAATTCAAACATCTTGGCGTCGTGACTCGGCCAAGAACATCGAGAAACTTGGTTTTAAAATTCATGTAAATCCAAAACTCGCCTGGAAATCATGAAACTTGGCATGGTGTCATTTCATGGCACTAACATGTTGTGGTAAAAAATTGTACGATTTGCAACAAGTTTTGGTATAAGCTTCTTGCAAACCGGAGCTTCTCTCAAGAAGGCTCATGGTTCTGAGAGGGAACGTGTCACCTTTGAGTGTGAAATGATATATGCTGCCCCCCCCTTGCGTTTCTTTACACAGGCAACATAGAACTACACGAGTGCCCTGTTAAATTTTGGAATTATTCCCGGTTTGTTTGGCCTTTTTATACATTAATTGAGTTTCTGGTCATTTAATGTGCATAACTCAAATTTGAACTACAAGCACATGCTCCCGTGCACCAAAGTTGGTTGAAAAATGACATGTGTGTCCTCGGGTGAATTTCTAGGTCCCATGCAAGAAATGGGAATGAAATTCAAACATCTGGGCATCGTGGCTCGGCCGAGAACATTGAGAAACATGGTTTTAAAAATTTTGTAAATCCAAAACACGCCTGAAAATCATGAAACTTGGCATGGTGTCATGTCATGGTACTACAATGCTGTGGTAAAAAAATTGGCCGAATAGGAACAAGTTTTGGTATAAGCCTCTTGCAAACCAGAGCTTCTCTCAAGAAGGCTCGTGGTTCTGAGAGGGAACGTGTCACCTTTGAGTGCGGAATGATATACTCTGCCCCCCCTTGAGTTTCTTTACAGAGGCAACATAGAACTACATGAGTGCCCTGTTAAATTTTGGAATTATTCCGGGTTCGTTTGGCCTTTTTTATACATTAATTGAGTCTCTGGTCATTTAATGTGCATAATTCAAATTTGAACTACAAGCACATGCTCCCATGCACCAAAGTTGGTTGAAAAATCACATGTGTGTCCTCGGGTGAATTTCTAGGTCCCATGCAAGAAATGGGAATGAAATTCAAACATCTGGGCATCGTCGCTCGACCGAGAACATTGAGAAACTTGGTTTTCAAATTCTTGTAAATCCAAAACACGCCTGAAAATCATGAAACTCGGCATGGTGTCATGTCATGGTACTACCATGCTATGGTAAAAAAATTGGCCGAATAGGAACAAGTTTTGGTATAAGCTTCTTGCAAACCGGAGCTTCTCTCAAGAAGGCTCGTGGTTCTGAGAGGGAACGTGTCACCTTTGTTTGCATAATTCAAATTTGAAATACAAGCACATGCTCCAGTGCACCAAAATTGGTTGAAAAATCACATGTGTGTCCTCGGGTAAATTTCTAGGTCCCATGCAAGAAATGGGAATGAAATTCAAACATCTAGGCATCATGGCTCGGCTGGAAACATTGAGAAACTTGGTTTTTTAATTCCTGTAAATCCAAAACACGCATGAAAATAATGAAACTTGGCTTGGTGTCATGACATGGCACCAACATGCTATGGTAATTTTGCTGTCCGATTTGTGAAGGCGCACACATTAACAATCAACAAAGTCATTTTGGAACAAGTGTTGTCACGTTACAATCGGAAACACAAGTATTATTCAAACCGTTGGCGTTCTATTTACCATTTACGTGCAGCCACGTGTCCCCTTTTTTTATTAGCTAGGAGGCGCTATGCAGGGTAGCTATTTGAGTACGGGAGGCGTGCGATCAGACCCCTGTGCGTGCTTATCGGGAGGAGAGCTCTTTGACCTCCATCTACCGTCCACCTCTCTCCCAAGGTCTCCATTAATGGCGCCCGAGCCTCTATTTAATGGCATGGTTATGTGTCCCTCGACTGAGATTTAAGAGAGAAAAAAGAAAATCTGAAAAGAAATTTTTGCACGGATCTTGATGTAAGATCCGATGGACCTATATAGCATCTACTGCGACTTATAGCAAGACTGATGAATATATACGGACGACGACAGTGGATAATAATTGTCTTACATAATTAGGAAGATAATTAAAAAAGCCACATGCGGCTACGCCCGAAGGGCAAAAGAAGAAGGAAGACAACGATCTGGCTCGCTGATCTCTACTTTATTGATGCGTTGCTGCAGGCCGCGAGAACTAGTCTCCGCGGCGAGCGGCGATGAGCTCTATCGTGTCCTCAAGACGCTGCTTGAGAGCATCCACGGATTCCTCCACCAGCCTTTGGCGCTCGATGCGGAGCATGTCATTCTCGTCCAGAAGTTTCTTGACGATGATGCCGGTCCTCTTCAACAACGCACTAGTCTCGTCCTACTGCTCTGCACTTCAGACGATCTTCGCCCTCAGCAGGTCGCGCTCGGCCCGGAGACTCTCATTGCCCTCCCTTAGTTGCCGGATGACACCAGTAGCCTGTTCAAATGAGGCTTTCATGTCGTCCTGCAACCTCGCCTAGTCAGAGATCTGATCCATCTGGCTATGGACGATCGCATGCATGCACTTGTAAGAGTCGTCGCCTGCCCGCGAGACATTTTCCCAGGCCGCTGCGGCGCGGCGGGACATCTCTGCTGCATTCGCGGGGTGGCGGGACATCTCTACTGCTTCCACGGCGTGGCCGGAGTAGTCTGCTGCATCGACGGCACGGCAGGACCTCCGTGCTACTTCGGCAGTGCGGCAGGACCTCTGTGCTGCTACTTCCGCGCGGCGGGACATGTCGGCTACTTTCGAGGCGAGGCGGGACATCTCTCATGCTTCTGCTTCCATGCTCGCCTCTCCCTGGTGGTAATCTCTCGACCCAGAACTCACGCTGGCCATGGCAGACTCAAGGGAAGCATGCTGAATGACTTGTTTGTTTTTGTGGATGAGGAGTTGAGGAGGAATGTGCAGTCATCTTGGCATAGTAGTGTTTATAACCGAGTACTAATACGCTCCTAAGTGGGAAACCGTTTACTCCCTCCGTCTAGGTGTGTAAGTCATCTTATGAAAACCAAATAATCACAAAACACTTAGGCGCGGTGCATTAACTTCTACCTCGTTTCTTGTTTCTTGACATATCAACCAATAAGAGATGACGGTGTGCATGCTTTTAATGACTTGAGACTACCAAACACGACATGCAGTGGTTAGTTCATTCCATGCAATGCCATTAATTAGCAAATAAACATTAAGTTCTCTCATTTTCCCCTCCTCCTTGGTCACAGTGACGACGGAGGGAGTAGGTTGTGATCGGTGTGAACAGGTTTCCAATTAAATATAGCGTGGTAGTAGTAGTAATTTGGAATGTGACGAGACGCGCTCAAAATTTATTGACGATTTAGTTTTGAAGTGCGGCACTATTTCCGGATGGCGTAACGTGGGCAGGTGTTCTCGGCCGTGGTGTAGCATATGCCATGGTACTAGTTCTCTTTCTACTGCTGTGTACGTGCAATAACTGGCACTGTCGGATACGTATCTTACGCTTATTGGGGCATTCGACAGGAATAGCCTTGTGGCCAGCTATAGACTAGTCTTTTTTTCAGACGCATTACACCTATCTCTCAGGACTTCTCGCACGCACCATCTCTAGCTCCCTAGGTCGATGCCACCCACATACACTTGTACTCTGAGTTTAGTACGTTATACATGAAGAGAAGAGGTGCACGCACGCACTCGTCCTCTCTCACACACGCATCCGTAGCTATGAATTGTAGTGTTCTCAACCATCCGATTGGCTCTATCATAGGTTTCACATTGCTCCTTGGCCTTGAAATAGTACTAGATGTCTTCATTTATTACTTTGTAGACTCATTTTGCATTGGAAAGCGCTATGTGATGGTAACATATTATGTTACTCTACTGGCCTCTCTCCTCATTAATTACTTGCCACTATGACCAGCCTTATGCGCAGAGAAATTAGGATCAGAGGGAGTACTACTAGTAGTAGTACTACTTTGATGTGTCGCATCAACTCACACAAGTATGCAACACTTCCTGAACAAACATGCATATAAGCTGTTATACTTACTTCTTATAAGCTGTTATACTTCTTACCCAAAGGATCTTTATATCCAACAGACACAAAATATCCGTTCGACTGTTGGAAATTACTTTAACTGCTGATCTGATGTCGAAGTAATTGCTGCATAACCACCAAAGCCCACCATCTCTTAAGCTAAAGTAGACCGAGCTAACCCCTATATTAGCATATTACTGAGATAAATAGAAGGCACTGTAGAATCATTTAGTACATGAGCTTATCAATCTGAATGTGGAGGGACACCAGCTTAGCCCCGGCCAGCAGCTTGGGCGGAACTGTGAAGAAGGTCAGCTCATGCACGGCGACGACGCCGGGATCCTTGCTGCTTGTCACCTCCATTTCCACCTTGATAGCGTCGGTCCTGCCTTTGGGCTCCCCAGGCGGGCCGTTCGCCCACAGCTTGGCCACGTAGTGCGGCAGCGGGGGATGACCCCGCTCTGATGCAGACGATCGACACGGCAATAGGCGTGCTAATGTCGAGCACGCCGCTGACCAAGAAAAATGCGCGGCCGTTCTCCTCAGCGAACAGCAAGAGCCGTGGCTCTGACAGTCGCACTTGCAGCTGGAGCACCTTGCCGTACTGGATCCTGTGCATGGGCATGGGATGCACGGTGCTGATGTGGTGGGAGAGTGCCGGCGGTGGGCCTTCGTAGCCGCAGATGGGCACGGGGCATTTGCAGGGCGCGAGCAGACACACGCTCTGGTGATCGGCGAGCTTGTGGTAAGTGACGTAGAGCCCACAGCCTTCGTGCGGGAATTCCACCCTCACCGAGGAGAGGATGGCGTCCACCGCCGTGTTCCGCACGTCGAAGCCACCGACGCGCTCGCACTTCTGGCACTACCGCTGGTTCTCGGGGCGCTCGACGCGGCAGTCCACGCAGGCCAGGTGCCCTCCCTTGCACTGCACAAATCAATCGAACAGCACATCAATCAAGAAGCCTGCACCTTGCTCGATCAGTCGAACGGACGAGGTGTATTCGACCCTCATACACTGGAGGCTTCAAGGGGCGGAGGCACAAGGGGAAGTGGAGCAAGGTGAGGTCCATCAAGACCATAGAGAGCTCCATCGTCGGGTCCTGTTCCGTCTACAAGATCTCGCCCTCCTCGTGCACAATCTGTCGCTTTATTAGGGCCGGGGCATTACAAAGCTTTACCGTCACATATTCATACTACTTCAAGGTGCATTAAATCAACACATGCAAGTATCAAAAGGAGAGTCACGGCATGCATGCATGCATTGTAATTAATGCATCGGTAAACACAAATTATTGAAATATATCAAGTGCAGTGCTTTGATGTGTCACGTCAACTCGTACAAGACCAAGAAGTTTGATTACTACAACGCCCTCTCGCCTTAACCGCACCTACCTTTGGCTGCATGACAGGTGGGCCACCCACCTGTTGGGCCCACCTGTCATACACGCAAAGGTAGGAGCAGTAAGTCAATTAAGCTGCGTCCCTCCCTCGCCCATCAGCGTGGTGGCTGGCAGGACTAGGAGAAGCTTTCATTTGCTACACGCTCTCCCTCCCGCACGCGGTGGACATGCAGCAGTTCAATCGGTGTTAGATGGCCAGAAGCATACTGTAGTACTCCTCCACTGCAGTAGTACTCCATCATTGTTTGACTTCCCAAAGAGGCGAAGAGCCAAGCATAGCCCGGACGCTCGTGTGGTAGTTTCATGTGTAGAGTAGTCTAGGATAGCGTGTACCATGCCTGTAAGCTTAAAATCGTTGGGGTCGGCTCCATGTTTTTTTTTTATTAAAATAATCTTCTGGCCCTACCTGTCATCTTGGTGATTGTAGTTTGCACGCTCATCTGGTCAAGACAAGAATATATATTTTAGTTTGTGGTGGGGTAAATGTTATTGGTTGCAGCAAATGGAGTATTGAACATTGCGGGTCTTTCAGCCAAGTTTAGAGGCAACCATGTGGGGCCAGTGCTATGATGTGTCGCGTCAACTCATACAATGAGGAGAAGCTTGATTTTACTACTACACGCCTTCTCCCGAGCCCATGCGCGTGGTGGATCGCAGACGAGGACATGCTTTTGCTTATAGTAGTACTACAACAAGCTATCCCTCCCACTTGCGGTGGACGGACATGCAGCAGTGGATTTGATATTGTATAAGTAGTAGTAGTAACATCATTGTTCGTCTTATCGAAGAGGCAAGGAGCCAAGCGCAACCCGAACCTGGCAGTTGCGAACCTTGGAGCACGCATATAGCCAGGCTCTTGCATGAGACAAAATTGCTATGTGAGCCCATTATTACTTGCTAGTATAGCCCTGTAAACCAGAAAGGAGTATTTGTCATTCTAGAGATTTCAACAAGTGACTAGACTACACCGAGACGGAGTACATATGGAGCAAAATGGGTGAATCTACACCATAAATAAATACGTAGTTCTCTCATTTTCCTCTCCGCCTTGGTCGCGGTGCACAATATTAAGTATACTAGTACTATCATCTTGAAATTTACAAAGTCACCATAGGAACCTCGTCATCGACGGGAACATCTCCTGACACGCGATAGACGCGAGCGGCAGTCGCCTCCATAGGTGCTTGAATGCCAAGGAGGGAGAGGGTAGCGGTTCCCGAGACGTTGAACGGTCAATGATGCATCCTCAATTACATGCAGAGGGAGTTAATTGGAGAAGCAGAATAGAGCCAGCCCGATGTGAATGCAACAGAGTTTGGATTCTCGTATAAAGGCGCCTCACCGCTCCAATCCATCTACTCCTAGTCTCTGCGCAACACTGCTCACTCCAATCCAAGACCAAGTGACCAGAAGCCAGAAGCACATATGGAGGCGATGGACGCGAGCGGCAGTCGGTTGTGACAAATCATCCAAGGCGCCGGCCTGTGGCCCCGCACCATGCAGCGTTTCTAGATGGTGCTGGCGACCGCCGACGTCGTAGCCCTCACCAACGCCGGCTTCGCCTCTCGCATGGACAACATGATGGTCAACTCCATCCGCAAGTTCACCGCCGTCAAGAAGCACGCGGACGACCTTGCCGTACTGCTCCAGCCCGCGCGCCCAGGCTCCTCATTGCCTGCCGCCCTCATCGGCCTCCATGGTGACGAACTCTTTCAAGCCCTGGTGGCCCTGCAGGTGCCGAAGGTCGCGACAAAGAATGTGCACCTCGAGGCCGCGCTCGCCATGCAGTGCCTCGCCATGCAAGAAACCATCGACCTGCACATCCACGTCTACGAGGAAATCATCTACATAGGCCACTACAAGGCCAGCGAGGACAGAAAGACGTTGGCCTTCTTCCAGCGGCTGGAATCTTTGGACGCCATTGTTCAGAAGAACGTTGACCTGGCCATGAAAGCCGCTGCTACTTAGCCGCCGTTCGGTGGGCCGGCGCCCTGAGTCGAGGAGGTGGACGTCGTCGATGGGTGCATCTCGTCTTCTTGCCTCCTGTAACCAGCACTGCATCGCCTTGTGGCCTTAATGTTTTATTAGTATAGGAGTATATGGCATTTTTATTCCAGTCGTCATGTTTTCACTATGAGGTGGGGCCGCAGTTGAGCAAACCGACCATCGACAAATCCCCACCCCGCCCACCGGGCGTCGGCTGTGTTTAGAATTAGAAGAGAGAAATGAGGGAGAAGAGCTAGCTGTAGCACGGACGCTCTTGTTAGATTGGACTCGCGTTGATAGAATAGGAGTACTGAGCACTCGTAACTCTTTTTTTAGGGAAAAAGTTGTCGTATGTCTAGTACTACCACTAGTTGGGTGCGTGCGACCTATACCTGTCATCACTTTTGGTCTCCTTTTCGAATCGCAGCTACTCTTCACCGTACATATTTTTTCACGCATTTATCCTCCTATATGTACTCCTAGGCTATTTCCACGTGCTCCCTTTCGCCGACATGTGGGACAAAGAGCATCTGGGTCGTAGTGCATGCACGACTCGGAGCATATGCCGGGGTACTTTACATTTCAGACTTCACGAATTACATGCAAACCCCCCGCAGAAGAATAAATAAATAAATGAATTACTACATGAAACTGGATCATTTTCGTAGAAACCGGAGCACGTTCATTAAATTTTGGACATAACACGTTTATAAAAAACTATCGGACCTAAACCAGTCTAAGGGCCTGTTTGATTCGCAGGATACTGAAAACACATAAATGGCTAAAGTATGATGGTGATGAATGGAGACGAGGAGAACTCTAACTCAGTTAGAGGTTAGAGTTAGATTCTAACCCTGAACTAACTCTAAACCAAAGAGGTGTGTGGATGGCAGAATTAGATTGACAATAAATGTTCTTTCTCAATCATTTGACTACATTGGACCCTATTTCCTGCCGGATTTGTGTGGCCGGCTCTTGTGTGGCCTCCTCCCGCTCACAATTGACATAAACGAACCATCTTTACAAATCAAGCATGGAAAACATGATAAATTTTACTTTGTCCATACAATTGAGATATCCCACTTAAACATACAAGTCCTCAATGAAGCTTCACAAAAAAATACACTCCATGAAATGAAGCATGAGCTAACTCATCACGGAAGTCATTCACGATAGGGAGGGAGCCCGGAGCCCCTCACGCACCCAGGGAAGAGCTCGTCATCGTCGCTCTGGAGGAAGGCTCTGTAGAGCCCAAGCCCTGGGAACCCCTCCGACGCCGGCTCTTGCGAGTTGAGGTCGACAACGGCATGGGTAGCAGGGTCACTTGCCGACGACTGCGAACCGAATCTTTGGGCCTCTAGAAATAATGCAAGCCTGAAACTAAAATACCTAGAAAGGTGAACTGAATCTTTGGGCCTCTAGAAATAATGCAAGCCTAAAACTGAAATACCTAGAAAGGTGAACTGAATCTTTGGGCCTCTAGAAATAATGCAAGCCTGGAACTGAAATACCTAGAAAGGTGAACTGATTCTTTGGGCCTCTAGAAATAATGCAAGCCTGAAACTGAAATACCTAGAAAGGTGAACTGAATCTTTGGGCCTCTAGAAAGATATATTACCTCCTCAAGTAGCATCAAACAATTCCATGTGTGCACCACAAATCTATACCAAGTTTAATCAGGATCTACTTTTCCAAATCAGAATTAGTGCTAGAGTGAGCAAGATCAATGATATGGCTGTGAGACAGAGAAGGAACGAACAAACTCACCCCTCTCACGACCTCCCTGGTATATGCGCCACCGTCGCGCACGACAGAGGGAGAAAAACGACCGGTGAAGGTGGAGCGGGGCGAGCTTTGAAGGCCGGAGGGAGAGGGCGGCCGGAGGAGGGCGGTGGAGGCCGGAGGGAGAGGGCGGCCAGAGGAGAGAGAGGGCGAGCGGCGGAGCGGCGCTTGGGCGGGCGGCTCGATGGGGAACAGAGAGGAGTCGTGCGAGGGGGGGCGGAGGGAGCGATCTGGTGCGGGCAGGGGAGATTTTTTAGTTCTCTTTTAGTGGGACCGAGCAGAACTAACCCAATTAGAACCTCTCCACCGGGCTAGTTTTTTTAGCTGGGTTAGAGCAAACTAGCTCAAACTAACCCCTCCTGTTTGGATAATTTGAGGCTATTTCAACGCAAACTAGCTCTAACTCAGGGATCCAAACAAAGAGGAGTAGTACTGTACATGCTACAGTCTGGACCGTAGGACATTGTTTTTTATGGCCATATCAGCACATTGTTTTCTACTGCTGATTCACTGTGCTGTCGTGGTTCGCACTCCTCCGACGTGAGTAGTAGTACTACTACTAGTATATACCGCATGATTCTTTGCTCCTTCTTACTACTACGTACTTCACCGACATGTGGGAGAGCCAGCATCCGGGTCGACGTGTCATGCACCAGATTAGAGTGTGGAACGGAAGGGGGGCATCACCCCGGTCGTATCGCCAGTAATTCATGACTATAGTGAGTAGTCATATCACAAGTCTTTCCAGCAGTAACGCGACATCAAATTGCACAGCCCGACCTTTGCAGCAGTAAGTAAGTTGAATCCGCTACTCCCTCACCCTCCTCGCCTCTCTGTCAAACCGTGAAAGGATTGCAGTTTTTAATTCTTTAGGTTGATGTGGAGTTTTAGCACAAGTTTAAGCATTCACAATACATATCAAGCAAGCATGCCAAGAGTATATGAGCAGCGGAAAGTAAAGCATGCAAGTTGCAAGAATGTAAAGAAAAGGGATTGGAGTGTGCAAACGCAATTTGGAGACACGGAGATTTTTTATCCGTGGTTCCGATAGGTGGTGCTATTGTACATCCACATTGATGGAGACTTCAACCCACGAAGGGTAACGGTTGCGCGAGTCCACGGAGGGCGGGGGGGGGGGGGGGGGGGGGGGGGGGGGGGGGGGGGGGGGGGGGGGGGGGGGGGGGGGGGGGGGGGGGGGGGGGGGGGGGGGGGGGGGGGGGGGGGGGGGGGGGGGGGGGGGGGGGGGGGGGGGGGGGGGGGGGGGGGGGGGGGGGGGGGGGGGGGGGGGGGGGGGGGGGGGGGGGGGGGGGGGGGGGGGGGGGGGGGGGGGGGGGGGGGGGGGGGGGGGGGGGGGGGGGGGGGGGGGGGGGGGGGGGGGGGGGGGGGGGGGGGGGGGGGGGGGGGGGGGGGGGGGGGGGGGGGGGGGGGGGGGGGGGGGGGGGGGGGGGGGGGGGGGGGGGGGGGGGGGGGGGGGGGGGGGGGGGGGGGGGGGGGGGGGGGGGGGGGGGGGGGGGGGGGGGGGGGGGGGGGGGGGGGGGGGGGGGGGGGGGGGGGGGGGGGGGGGGGGGGGGGGGGGGGGGGGGGGGGGGGGGGGGGGGGGGGGGGGGGGGGGGGGGGGGGGGGGGGGGGGGGGGGGGGGGGGGGGGGGGGGGGGGGGGGGGGGGGGGGGGGGGGGGGGGGGGGGGGGGGGGGGGGGGGGGGGGGGGGGGGGGGGGGGGGGGGGGGGGGGGGGGGGGGGGGGGGGGGGGGGGGGGGGGGGGGGGGGGGGGGGGGGGGGGGGGGGGGGGGGGGGGGGGGGGGGGGGGGGGGGGGGGGGGGGGGGGGGGGGGGGGGGGGGGGGGGGGGGGGGGGGGGGGGGGGGGGGGGGGGGGGGGGGGGGGGGGGGGGGGGGGGGGGGGGGGGGGGGGGGGGGGGGGGGGGGGGGGGGGGGGGGGGGGGGGGGGGGGGGGGGGGGGGGGGGGGGGGGGGGGGGGGGGGGGGGGGGGGGGGGGGGGGGGGGGGGGGGGGGGGGGGGGGGGGGGGGGGGGGGGGGGGGGGGGGGGGGGGGGGGGGGGGGGGGGGGGGGGGGGGGGGGGGGGGGGGGGGGGGGGGGGGGGGGGGGGGGGGGGGGGGGGGGGGGGGGGGGGGGGGGGGGGGGGGGGGGGGGGGGGGGGGGGGGGGGGGGGGGGGGGGGGGGGGGGGGGGGGGGGGGGGGGGGGGGGGGGGGGGGGGGGGGGGGGGGGGGGGGGGGGGGGGGGGGGGGGGGGGGGGGGGGGGGGGGGGGGGGGGGGGGGGGGGGGGGGGGGGGGGGGGGGGGGGGGGGGGGGGGGGGGGGGGGGGGGGGGGGGGGGGGGGGGGGGGGGGGGGGGGGGGGGGGGGGGGGGGGGGGGGGGGGGGGGGGGGGGGGGGGGGGGGGGGGGGGGGGGGGGGGGGGGGGGGGGGGGGGGGGGGGGGGGGGGGGGGGGGGGGGGGGGGGGGGGGGGGGGGGGGGGGGGGGGGGGGGGGGGGGGGGGGGGGGGGGGGGGGGGGGGGGGGGGGGGGGGGGGGGGGGGGGGGGGGGGGGGGGGGGGGGGGGGGGGGGGGGGGGGGGGGGGGGGGGGGGGGGGGGGGGGGGGGGGGGGGGGGGGGGGGGGGGGGGGGGGGGGGGGGGGGGGGGGGGGGGGGGGGGGGGGGGGGGGGGGGGGGGGGGGGGGGGGGGGGGGGGGGGGGGGGGGGGGGGGGGGGGGGGGGGGGGGGGGGGGGGGGGGGGGGGGGGGGGGGGGGGGGGGGGGGGGGGGGGGGGGGGGGGGGGGGGGGGGGGGGGGGGGGGGGGGGGGGGGGGGGGGGGGGGGGGGGGGGGGGGGGGGGGGGGGGGGGGGGGGGGGGGGGGGGGGGGGGGGGGGGGGGGGGGGGGGGGGGGGGGGGGGGGGGGGGGGGGGGGGGGGGGGGGGGGGGGGGGGGGGGGGGGGGGGGGGGGGGGGGGGGGGGGGGGGGGGGGGGGGGGGGGGGGGGGGGGGGGGGGGGGGGGGGGGGGGGGGGGGGGGGGGGGGGGGGGGGGGGGGGGGGGGGGGGGGGGGGGGGGGGGGGGGGGGGGGGGGGGGGGGGGGGGGGGGGGGGGGGGGGGGGGGGGGGGGGGGGGGGGGGGGGGGGGGGGGGGGGGGGGGGGGGGGGGGGGGGGGGGGGGGGGGGGCAGAGGATCGGGCCCCTCCGGCAGCTGTGGGTTTCCTCCCTCGGCGGCGATGACCGCGTGAACGATGCACCTTTTAGTCCTCTACACACACCGGCCGAAGGGATCCGGCCGGATCTGTGACCAGCGGTGAGCAGAGAGAAAATGTCGCTACCGCTGTCTTGTTTATATCTGGAGAGGATGAGAGAATGAAGAGAGCAACCCTAGTAAAGCAAGCGCTCAGGCCCCTGTGTCCATATATAGTGGAGTGATTATCTTTTTTCTCTCCACAACAAGCGTTTCAATTTGTGTACGTGGCATTAAAGAAAAGAAACTCTCTATTTAAGGTGACTACTGTACGACTCCTACTTACTACTAGTAGTACTACAGTATTGTTCACTTGTGCTCCCCGCCCCTCCATTCATTGAACAACCCCACGGGTGAATAAACATACAGTAAGTACTGTATTTATATAGAACGAACAAGCTCGAACTATTTTCGCGTAGTTAAAAGTTGAGGGCGGGGCTTTTCCCGGGCAGTACGCGCGGCAGTTTTCGGGTAGGCGGTTTGACAGAGAGGCGAGGAGGGTGAGCGAGTGGGGCTGTGCGATTTGACGGCGCGTTACTGCTGGAAAGACTTGTGATATGACCACTCACTATAGTCATGAATTACTGGCGCTCCGACCGGGGTGATGCCCCCCTTCCGTTCCGCGCTCTAATCTGGTGCATGACACGTCGACCCGGATGCTGGCTCTCCCACATGTCGGAGTAGTAAGAAGGAGCAAAGAATGATGCGGTATATACTAGTACTATACTACTCCCTCCGTTCCTAAATATAAGTCTTTGGAGAGATTTCACTATGGACCACATACGGAGAAAAATGAGTGAATCTACACATAAAATGCATCTATATACATCCGTATGTGGTCCACAGTGAAATATCTACGAAGACTTATATTTAGGAACGGAGGGAGTACTACTCAGGTCGGAGGAGTGCGAACCACGGCAGCCCAGTGAACCAGCAGTGCGAACCACGGTAGCCCAGTGAACCAGCAGTAGAAAACAATGTGGTGATATGGCCATAAAAACAATGTGCTACGGTCCACACTGTAGCATGTACAGTAACACTCCTCTTGGGGGGGGGGGGGGGGGGGGGGGGGGGGGGGGGGGGGGGGGGGGGGGGGGGGGGGGGGGGGGGGGGGGGGGGGGGGGGGGGGGGGGGGGGGGGGGGGGGGGGGGGGGGGGGGGGGGGGGGGGGGGGGGGGGGGGGGGGGGGGGGGGGGGGGGGGGGGGGGGGGGGGGGGGGGGGGGGGGGGGGGGGGGGGGGGGGGGGGGGGGGGGGGGGGGGGGGGGGGGGGGGGGGGGGGGGGGGGGGGGGGGGGGGGGGGGGGGGGGGGGGGGGGGGGGGGGGGGGGGGGGGGGGGGGGGGGGGGGGGGGGGGGGGGGGGGGGGGGGGGGGGGGGGGGGGGGGGGGGGGGGGGGGGGGGGGGGGGGGGGGGGGGGGGGGGGGGGGGGGGGGGGGGGGGGGGGGGGGGGGGGGGGGGGGGGGGGGGGGGGGGGGGGGGGGGGGGGGGGGGGGGGGGGGGGGGGGGGGGGGGGGGGGGGGGGGGGGGGGGGGGGGGGGGGGGGGGGGGGGGGGGGGGGGGGGGGGGGGGGGGGGGGGGGGGGGGGGGGGGGGGGGGGGGGGGGGGGGGGGGGGGGGGGGGGGGGGGGGGGGGGGGGGGGGGGGGGGGGGGGGGGGGGGGGGGGGGGGGGGGGGGGGGGGGGGGGGGGGGGGGGGGGGGGGGGGGGGGGGGGGGGGGGGGGGGGGGGGGGGGGGGGGGGGGGGGGGGGGGGGGGGGGGGGGGGGGGGGGGGGGGGGGGGGGGGGGGGGGGGGGGGGGGGGGGGGGGGGGGGGGGGGGGGGGGGGGGGGGGGGGGGGGGGGGGGGGGGGGGGGGGGGGGGGGGGGGGGGGGGGGGGGGGGGGGGGGGGGGGGGGGGGGGGGGGGGGGGGGGGGGGGGGGGGGGGGGGGGGGGGGGGGGGGGGGGGGGGGGGGGGGGGGGGGGGGGGGGGGGGGGGGGGGGGGGGGGGGGGGGGGGGGGGGGGGGGGGGGGGGGGGGGGGGGGGGGGGGGGGGGGGGGGGGGGGGGGGGGGGGGGGGGGGGGGGGGGGGGGGGGGGGGGGGGGGGGGGGGGGGGGGGGGGGGGGGGGGGGGGGGGGGGGGGGGGGGGGGGGGGGGGGGGGGGGGGGGGGGGGGGGGGGGGGGGGGGGGGGGGGGGGGGGGGGGGGGGGGGGGGGGGGGGGGGGGGGGGGGGGGGGGGGGGGGGGGGGGGGGGGGGGGGGGGGGGGGGGGGGGGGGGGGGGGGGGGGGGGGGGGGGGGGGGGGGGGGGGGGGGGGGGGGGGGGGGGGGGGGGGGGGGGGGGGGGGGGGGGGGGGGGGGGGGGGGGGGGGGGGGGGGGGGGGGGGGGGGGGGGGGGGGGGGGGGGGGGGGGGGGGGGGGGGGGGGGGGGGGGGGGGGGGGGGGGGGGGGGGGGGGGGGGGGGGGGGGGGGTGCTCCGAGTCGTGCATGCACTACGTCCCAGATGCTCTATGTCCCACATGTCGGCGAATGGGAGCACATGGAAATAGCCTAGGAGTACATATAGGAGGATAAATGCGTGAAATAATATGTACTGTGAAGCGTAGCCGTGGTTCGAAAAGTAGACCTAAAGTGATGACAGCTATAGGTCACACGCACCCAACTAGTGGTACTAGACATACGACTAATTTTTCCCTCAAAAAAGAAAAAAAAGAGGCATGAGTGCTCAGTACTCCTATTCTATAAACACGAGTCCCATCTGACATCAGCGTCCATGCTACAGCTAGCTCTCCTCCCTCGTTTCTCTCTTCTAATTCTAAACTAGGTTGACGCCCGATGGGCAGGTGGGTTTGCTCAACTGCGGCCCCACCTCACAGTGAAAATGTTACGACTGGAATAAAAATGCCATATGGAGGATAATAAATGCTCATTAACTTGATTTTAGTCTCTTTAGTATTTGGATCCAAGCATGGGTGAGGCTAGCAAGTTTTAGTCTCACTACTTTTAGTCATGGAACTAAAACATATCCAAGCCCCTCCAAATCCGGTAGGAAATAGGGTCCAAAGTAGTCAAATGATTGAGATAGAGCATTTATTGTCAATCTAACCCTACCATCCATACACCTCTTTGGTTTAGAGTTAGTTCAGGGTTAGAAT